>JBBYHL010000014.1:667516-679912 GCA_038381835.1 Adansonia madagascariensis | reverse complement strand
AAAAAAAAAAAAACGGCCGCCAACTTTTTACTAGAAAGTTATTCTTTTTAAAATTAAAGCATTTAAATACCTTAAATTTTATTTTATTATTATAACTTTAATTTGTTTCTTATGTAATTTAATTAATTGAGTTAATGGAGATAAAATAAAGCAAAATTGTAAAATAATAATAATAAAATAAAGGTATTTTTGTTATTAATTAAAATATACAAAAATTAAATATTGTATGTAGAGTTGATAGAGGTGAAAAGAAAAATTGCAGTAAAAAATTCTAAAATGGTTTTTTTTATTTGTTTGTTTGATAAGAAAGGTAAAAAAAAAAAAAAATTGGACTGAATAATTTTTTCATTCGTTGTTTGGTAAAATTAAGAACTAAAATAGAAGCAATGAATAAATAATCGAATCAAACATCAAATCCAGGGATGGTAACAGGGTGGATTTGGAGAGGTTCAAGTTGGGTATTAGTTCTGAGTTTTTCTAAGTTATGGTTGTTTCAGGCTAAATTATTTTTGGGTTCAAGTTTGGAACATTTTAAATGTAATAATTTTTAAATGATTTCAATATTTATATCTAAAAATAAATTATCAATTTATTATTATTTTTTAAATAAACTTTTATCATAATATGATATTTTAAACTATATTTATCTATTAAAACCAATGTTTGTTTGCACCAAAAAACATAAAATTAAAATTTTTTTCTATAAAACCAATTAGTTGATTTATTTATTATAAACTAATCTTATTGATATTTAAAATACTTAATTTGATGAGCTCAAATTTCAACATATAAATACACTATAATTTTTATTATGCTACATAAATATAATTGTATATACTAATAATTAAATCAAAATGGACAAATGACTATATTCGAAAAATAAATAAAAAGATGAGGCTAATATTTAAGAGTGGATAAGACAATACAAAAAGAAATACTATTGATTATTATTGCTAAATATCATTATTAAAAACTAATTGATACATATATAATATACATTTAATATTTTAATAATTTACCATTTGTGTAGTTAATACTAAATGGTATTGATTAATAAAGATGAAATGATTAATATTTTATTGACTAATAATTTTAGATATAATACAATTATATAACATGTAAATAATAAATGATACATAAGATAATATTATTATTGTACTTAATTCGATTGTATAAATTGGGCTTAATTTTGAAATAATCTTTCCCCTTAAATTGTGTTGGGCTTAATTTTTAATTGGATTGGATGTGTAGCAGACTTTATTGGGCTTTGGTTATTTTATTCTCATGTTATTGGATGAGTTTTTGAACTATTGAATTTTAAAACCTGAAGTAAACTCCAACCATCTTGGGCTTATTTTGAGCTTTTCGATTTGTGGCCCATACATCTACTTGCTGCAAATGTCACGGGCTCAAACTTTAGCCTAGCAAACCGCGCAGCCTTAGGCTTAGGATTTGCTTCCTTATATGCCTAAGTCAGCCTAAAAATACTAAAAATGAGAATCTAAATTTTTCAAAGGCACTAAAGCTAAAAGCTTAAAAGCATAAAAGAAGAACACAAAGAGAATAGAGAGGAAAGCTCAAATGTATTTCTCAAGTGTTTGATGATACAAATGAGGCTGGGGAGACCTCTATTTATAGTTGAATTCCCCATATATCAATGGCTAAGATTAAATCTAACGGACGCTAGGATTTACACTTATCTATAAAATCTAGAATCCCAGATGAATTTAAACTTTAATAACTTTATCTCTATCTAATTTTAAATAAGTTGGAGTAGTTGTTTTTAACTGTACCTCCAAGCTTCTAGAAACTGGGCCTTCTAGAACTCTCCAAAGATTGGGCTTATTTTAGTGGGCTAAGTTGTTCCATGTAACTTGTGTCTTTGGGACTAGGCTGATTAATGCGGCCCATGACATTCTCCCTTACTTGCTCTCACGGCGCCCTCTTCGCGTCCTCCAAATGGAACTACTCAATCTTATCTTGGAACTGCCACAATGCCTCGGCTGGTTCCCAACTTGCCTCACTATCAGGAAATCCTTTCCACCGAACAAAGTACTCATGCCTTGGCCTATGACTTTTCTACCGTACCACTCGATCTGCAAGAATGCATTGTACCTCTTTATCATAAAAAGCCTTCACCCCTACTAGTGCGTGCTGTGACTTGCCTCGGTCTGGATCCTCTTGATCCTCATGGAATGGTTTGAGCATGCTGACATGGAAAATGAGGTGTACCTTGAGCTTTACCGGTAACTAAGTTTGTAGGCTACCTTGCCTACCCGTTTCAAAACTCTAAAAGGGCCCTTGTATTTTCGCACAAGCCCTTTATGCATGCCTGGGTTGCGTAACACCAAGTGTAGTTTGACAAGGACTAAGTCTCCAACTTGAAACTATACATCCCTTCATTTTTTATTTGCCCATTTCTTGGTGCGCTTTCTTGCCTTGTGTAAACAGGCCTTGGCTAAGTCAGTTTGCTCTTACCAAGCCTTGGCAAACTTGTAAGCTGCTGGATTCGGTCCTGTATAGCCTATTACAACAGCACTAGGTGTAAGCAGCTGTTGCCCTGTTGCTATCTCGAACGGACTCTGGTTTGTAGCCTCGCTCCACTGTAAATTGTAAGAAAATTGGGCTAAATCCAATAACTTTGGCCAATCACGCTGCGTAGCACTTATACAGTGACGAAGATATACTTCTAGCAAAGCATTCACTCTCTCGGTCTGCCCATCTATTTGGGGATGCACACTAGTGGAGAAGTTTAAGTCTGACCCCAATAACTTGAACAATTCTGTCCAGAACCGTCTTGTAAATCGCCCGTCCTGATCACTAACTATGGTCTTCGGTACTCCCCAGTACTTTACCATATTTTTCAAGAACAATCAGGCTGCTTCTTCTGAAGGGCACTATTTAGTTACTGGAATGAAAGTTTCGTACTTGGAAAATCTATCCACCATTACCATGATGCTCCCAAACCCATCCACCTTAGGCAGTCCAACTATGAAATCCATGGAGACACTCTCCCATGGCTGCTTTGGTATTGACAATGGCTGCAATAGTCCGGCTGTTTTTCTCTGCTCAACCTTGTCATGTTGACACACAAGGCAAGTTTTCACATATGCCTCAACATCATCGCCCATGTGTGGCCAATAGTAACGATCTCCAAGAATGCCAAGGTACGATGCATACCGGGATGACCAGCCTATCTTGAATCATGGCACTCTTGTATGATCTCTTTGCGTAACTTTTCATACTGAGGCACATAAAAGCGGTGTCCTTTGGTGTAGAGTAAGTTTCCCTCAACCCAAAATCGTCTAGTCTTTTCTTCTTCGGCATTCTCCATGAGGGTTTTAGCTGTGGGATCATGGGACAACCCTTCTTTGACAAGCTCCAATAGTGAACTCTCAGGGCAACTAATGGCTGCAAAATCTACCTTTCGACTAAGCGTATCGGCCACGGCGTTAGCTTTCCCTCACTTATACTCCATGATGAAATCAAACTCTACTAGAAAAACCTGCCAACGTGCCTATTTGGGGGATAACTTTTTTTTAGTTAGAAAATAACTATTTGCAACATTATCTGTAAAGACAACAAACTTGGACCCCAATAGGTAATGTCTCCATATGCGCAAGCAATGCACCACTACGGTCATCTCTTTTTCTTGGATCGTATACCACCTCTCAGTTTCATTGAGCTTACGACTTTTGAAAGTCACAGGATTTCCGTCTTGTATCAACACTCCTTCAATCGCAAAGTCTGATGCATCCGTATGGACCTCATACTGTTTAGTATGATTTGGCAAGGCAAGTATAGGCTCCTCTGTCATGGCGTGCTTTAACTTATCAAAGGCATGTTAGCACTCAGGGCTCCAATCCCATGCTTTTCCCTTCTTAAGTAAGTCTGTCAATGGCGTGGTGATGCTTGAGTAGCCTTTGACAAAGTTTCTGTAGTAGTTTGCAAACCCAAGGAATGATTGTAACTCTGTTACCTTGGTTGGTGACTCCCAATCGAATATGGCCTAAACCTTGCTTCCATCCATTCGGATCTGGCCACCTCCCACAATATGGCCTAAGTATGACACCTCCTGCTGGGCAAATGAACACTTTTCCTATTTCACATAAAGCTCATGATCTCGCAAGACTTGAAACACCTTCTTCAAGTGCTCCATATGCTCCTCAAGTGACTTACTATAAATCACAATTTCGTCAAGGTAAACAACCATAAAAAGATCCAAAAAAGGTTGAAGTACCTTGTTTATTAGAGTACAAAAAGTTGCTAGAGCATTGGTCAAACCAAAAGGCATCACTAAGAACTCGTATGAGCCGTAGCGAGTCACACATGCTGTCTTTGGCTTATCTCCCTCAGCTATTCTCACTTGATAGTATCCCGATCGCAAGTCAAGCTTGGTGAACCATCTTGCCTCTCCAAGCTGATCAAATAAGTCTGCGATGAGTGAGATTGGGTACTTGTTCTTCACAGTGAGCTTGTTGAGTGCTTGATAGTCTATGCATAACCTCAGGGACCTATCACGCTTCTGCTGAAACAAAACCGATGCACCAAATGGGGCTTTGGAAGGTCTAATATACCCAGCATCCAAAAGCTCTTTCAACTATCTTTGTAACTCCTCTAACTCTGGTGGTGACATTCGGTACAATGCTTTAGCTGGCGGTTCAACATTAGGCACCAGCTTAATCTTGTGATCCACGTCTCTCTTAGGTGGTAGCTCTTTCGGTAACTCTGCAGGCATCACATCTTCAAAAGACTGCAGCACTTCTAGCACCTCCAAAGGAGTCTTATCCTTGGGTTTTTGAGGCTCATTAAACTTTAAAGCTGCCAAGTAGGTGACTTTTTCTCTATGCACTCCTTTGGCAAGCTGGATTGTAGATAGCATTTTGGCTTTGGCACCCTGCTCTCGATTCACCGGCATAATGCATTGGTAATGGGCATCTAAGATACATATGCAATCGATAAATGGTACAAGGAAAACATTTATTCTATCAAGAAAATTCAAGCCAACCATACAGTCATAGTCATCAAGTGGTATAACCTCGATGGTTTCTTTGCCTTTCCAGTCTCCAAGTTGTAAGTCCACTGCTTTTGCAACACCCATGGTTGGGACCTCTTTTGAATTGATTGTCTTGATCCACCCAATTGTCTTCTCGACTTTCAGATCAAGATTTTTGGCAACATCCTCAGATATGAACAAATCTGATGCCCCTATGTCGACCAGAGCACTTATTTTACCTGCAATAGAGACGTCTATGAACATTAACCCTTTTTATTTTCAACACCTCTTTGCCTTGATAGAACTCATAATCGAGCCAAGCTTTAGGGTCTCATTTTCTGGCTCATCATCTTCTTTGTTGATGGAGGAAAGCTTAGTTTTTTTGGACAATCTCGCATTCGATGCGGACCATCACATAAGAAACATTTCACCAGCTCCTTGTCTTTCTTCTTATCCCATGGCTTGTTAAACCTTGGCTTCTATGTTGACAGTTTTTCGTTATTATTTTTGGACTTCTGGTCTTTGTCTCCCCCACCGTTGCCCTTGCCCTTGGGCTTAAAAGACTCAGACTTGTCTGACTTTTTTATGCCGAGCTGGATCAAGGATTCTGCTATGGTCATGGCTTTGGTCAAGTCTTGGACACCTCTTCATTGCAACTCTTGCTTAGACCAGGGTTTGAGTCCATCCATGAATGAGAAGAATGCCTCTTTCTCCCCCAAATCTAAAATCTGGAGCATAAGTTCACTAAACTCTCGAACATATTCACGAATTGTGCCTTGTTGCGTAAGCCATCGCAACTTTGCACGTGCCTCATCCTCAGCATATTCAGGATAGAACTATTGCCTGAACTCTGTTTGGAACACTTCCTAAGTTCTAATGGCCGTACCCCCATGCTTTTCATTGTTGCATCAACGATGCCACCACAAAAGAGCCACATTGGTAAAATACATGGAGGCAGTATTTACCTTAGTAGCATCATCCTTGATGCCCATTACTCGAAAGTATTGTTCCATCTCCCACAAGAAGTTATCGATATCTTTTGCATACTAGGTTCCCTTAAACTCCTTCGGCTTGGGGATCTCCATCCTGTGTTTAGATGTCACACTAGCACGCTACCTCTTATAGCTGCTTTGCATAATGAGAGCTCCCCTATGAGCTCTTCCATTTGATTTTTCATGGCCTCCACCACAGCTTCGAGGGCATCATTCTTCTGAATGAGAATGTCTATCGCCGTGTTGAGAGCACTTTGCATCTCCTTCTTAAGCTCTTCCCCTGCGGAGCCTAGCTCTTCGATGTGGCTCTCCACAATCTTAAGGTTTTCTTGCATATCTCCGACGGTCACCTCGAGCTTGGCCACCCTGCCATCTATGGCTAATAGAACATCCCTCGAATTGTTGGCCTTCCTTCCTCTCCCACGAGTCTCTAGGACCTCTTGTGTTCGGTTCTCTGCCTGAGACGCCATCTCTACTATCAATACCTTTATGAACTTCTGGCTCGGATACCAACTGTCACAGGCTCGAACTTTAGCCTAGTAAACCGTGCGGCCTTAGGCTTAGGATTTGCTTCCTTATATGCCTAAGTCAGCCTAAAAACACTCAAAAAGAGAATCTAAATTCCTCAAAGGCATTGAAGCTAAAAGCTTAAAAGCAAAAAAGAAGAACACAAAGAGAATAGAGAGGAAAGCTCAAATGTATTTCTCAAGTGTTTGATGATACAAATGAGGCTGGGGAGACCTCTATTTATAGTTGAATTCCCTATACATCAATGGCTCAGATTAAATCTAATGGACTGCTAGGGTTTACACTTATCTATAAAATCTAGAATCCCAGATGAATTTAAACTTTAATAACTTTATCTCTATCCAATTTTAAATAAGTTGGAGTAGTTATTTTTAATTGTATCTCTAAGCTTCTAGAAACTGGGCCTTCTAGAACTCTCTAAAGATTGAGCTTATTTTAGTGGGCCAAGTTGTTCTATGTAACTTGTGTCTTTGAGCCTGGGCTAATTAGTGCGGCCCGTAAAACAAGCCACTCCTTGGTCATGATTCCTTATCACTGGAATTTGGTGGAATATCGTGTTTAGGTGGAATATGATATTTTTAATTTATTTATATATTAAAATTCATATTTATTAGTACAGAAGAGATATAAAATTAATTTTTATATAAAATCAATTTATTAAATTATTTATTATTAAAATAGTAAAATTGATAATTAAAATTTTTAAATTATAAAAAAAATATTTGATAGCAATTTAATCATTTTTTTAGATTAAATTCGGGTTTGTGATGGTCGTGGATCAAAGCTTTCCCTAACATGAAATTTTTTGAGTTTAAATAATTTTGAGCTTAGGTCAATTCAAATTCAATTCAAGTTTTTAACTTTTTAATCAAATCTATTTTGAATTCAAATTTTTAGACATATTTTAAATTTACGTTTATTTTGCTATTTCTAATTAAATTAATTAAATATTTAATTTCCAACTTTCTTTATTTTGTATTTTTTGGGGGGTTTTGTCCCCAAATGCACAGTGCAGCCAAAATCCATCACCCCCTTGGTGAAGAAAGAGAGGGGTAGACTTCAGTCGGGCAGCTAGAACCTATGTTTTGGACTGTAATTTATCATTTAGTTCCGGTTTTTTTTTCAATAATTTTTTTTATTATAATAATTATTTTTATATAAAAATTTTAAATTATTTATTTTAGATAACTTTTTTTTAAAATTTTTTTTTGTTTTATTAATTTATTTTTCATTTTTCATTGAAAGATTTTAAATTATCAATTTATTTAAATAATAAATAAATTATAATTATATAATAATTATTTTATTAATTAAAATATTTGAATAAATCTATTAAATATTATTTACTAAAATTTTAAATTTTATTAAAATATACATAACATATAATATATTGAAGTGTTGAGCATATATTGTAATTTTTTATTGTTTTTTGGTTTCAGGATTAATTTACTTTTCATTATCTGTATCAGTGTGGCAACTTTGATGTTTTGATTTTGGACTTGTAAAAAAGATTTCTCATTTTTTTGCACCTACTTTTTAATAAAATTATCAATGGCTTGGGAAAGAATAATATATTGAGGCCGACGGCTTCAATGGCGGTGAATCTTGATTGGGTCAATCATAGTAATTGCAGCATCTCTCGGTTTTTTTTTTTTTTTGTTTTTCTCACAGTCATATTCGATACATTTCTTTTTTTTTTTTAATCTTTATATATATTGAATAATCCAAACATTTACTTGATTGTTACTTTAATTGAGAGTAAGTTTCATATATTGAGACATATTCGAAAAGAATATATGTAATATTTAATTTTTAAATTTTTTATATCTTTTATATTCATAAAATATATATCGAATAGAAGTATAGTATAAATATATTTTAAAAAATAATAATAATAAAGAGCTCCACCGTGACAAAGTTTGAATCTTGGACTAGCAATCATTTTCTTTTTGGATCTGTTGGTTATTTTGGCATTGTGAAGGTACAGTTCAAGGAATTGCAACCGGGTTCCATTTAGAAGTGGCAATTGGCTTGATTTGGATGGGTTTATACGGGTTTGAGTTATTTTGAATTTAGATAATTTTTTATTCGGATTGTTCTAGTTCAAATCATTTTAAGTTTAATGTGCTTAAATTTGAATATCTTTTATATTATATTATATTATATTATTTTATTGTTATATATAATAATTTTTACATAATTTAACTATTTATATCTAAAAATAAATTATTAATTTATTATTACTTTGAAATAAGATTTTGTTAATATAAGATATTTTAATTATATTTATATATTTTAATTAATATTTGTTAGCATGAAAAAGATATGAAATTAATTTGTTATAAAAATTAATTTGTTAAATAATTTATTATAAAAAATATGATATATTATAAATTAGTTACACTAATATTTAAAATAATTGATTTAATAAACTTGATTTTTACCCTATAAATAAATTATAATTGATATTATCCATATATAAAAATATAATTGTAAATATTAATAATTAATTAAAATAGACAAATAACTATATTTGAATAATAAATAAAAATATAAGACTATGATTTAAGAGTTGGTAAGATAATAAAAAAGAAGTATCACTAATTAATTATTACATAATTTTTTAATATAATAATCTAATCTTAACATAAAATTAAATTTTTTTATTAAAATTAAATGTTTTCTAATTAATAAAATTCAACCGATTTATTAATAAGAACTTTAGTTTTATTAAAATAGCTATTAAATAAATTATTTTATAATAATTAATCCAAATTAAAGTTTCCATTAAATTGCTTTACTTTTGAAGGTTTAATTTTTAATTAATTTTAGTAAATAAATAAATTTATTTATTTAGATTTTAAATTGCTATTATAAAATTTTTTTACTATTAATAAGATTTATCAAATTTATAAGTAAACATTTTAGTTAACTTTTTAAAATAAGTTTATTTTATAATAAATAAAAAAATTAAAGTTTATATTAACTTTTTTTATTTTTAAAAAACTAATTTTCATTAGTGGTAAAAAGTTAATATGTTTTTATTTGATTAATAAATAAGAGTTAAAACTTATATTAATTTTTTTTTTTTTGCTTTTATACTTTTAATTTCTACGTAACATTAAAAAGAATAAAATTTATATTAATCTGATTTGATATTCACTTGGAGCAAACTTTATATGTTAATATTAATTTTGTTAATGAACACTTTGCTGATTTGATTTATTTCTAAAATTTATAATGATATATTTAAAAATTCATAAAACAATTAAAATTCACATGTATTATTACTAGGTAGTGACAATAAAAACTAAATTTTTAAGTAAACTTATAAAAACATACTTTTAATCATATTTATATATTAAAATCAATATTTGTTAGCATCAACATGATATAAAATTAATTTGTTATATAAAATCAATTTGTTAAATAATTTTAGGATAAAAAATTGTAAAATTAATAATTAAAGTGTTTTACTTTATAAAAATTATTTAATTACAATTTAATTATTTTTATTTTTAATATTAAATTCGGGTTCAAGTTCAAGTTCATCTTAGGTTCGGATCGATCTTGGGTTCAATTTTTGGGGTTCGAACTTTTTCGAGCTAATTTATTTCGAGTTTAAATAATTTTCTCAAACTAATTTGAATTCAAATTTTTTATTTTTTAATCAAATTAAATTTGATTCAAATTTAAATTCAACTTTTTTAAACAAATCTTAAATTTAAATTTATTTTACCATCTCTATAATTTCATTCGTCGTGAAGCTGGGAGAGCGAGGTCTGTTGATAACTAAATTCCCACTTTTATAAATTGCAGTAAAAAACGCTAGTTTTACTGTTGAGCTATAAATTTTGATTTCCGCGTAAGATAAAAAGCCGAAAATAAATGGGTACAGGTAAGAATAGATAAACCTAAGCGCTCAAGTGCCTTTCAGACTTATTTATTGCCTTTGCTTTCTCCCACTTCTACTAGCTTCAACTGAAATTCAGTAAAAGTAATTTTAGTTAATCCTTTTAAACTAGCTCCATATTGACATAAGGAAGCTCAATCCTCAATGTTGAAGTTAAAGTTGAAATAGTTTGATATCATTTGACAGATGATTGGAACATGTACGCTGCACTTGCCTCCCTCAACTGTTAATTGTGTTCAATGATTCAATATTTTACAAGAACACTTATAGGCCTCACAATTGCAGACTCTTCATTCTTAGAAAATGAAGAGCACCAACCGCTGTTTTTTTTTTTTTTTACGCACTAGCTCTATGCTGGAGTTATAAGAATTAATATATGTTGTTTACATGCCTTGGGACTGCATATGATCTATTTTTTTTTTCTCATAATGTTTTAAACATGTGTTAGTGGTCCTGGTCGAAGTAATGGTCAATTTTTAGGAGGTTGATATGGTTGTAGTCATGTCTTGATGCACTTTATTATGGTAAAAGTTAGTAAGGCGTGATCGTTAGTTTTGGTTATTTGGTAGTCTCTATTAGGATAAAAAAATGATAAAATTTATGTTCCAAATTAATCAAACATCAATTTAATTATAAAAATTATCTAAAAATATTCAAAAAATATGTAGAGATAATCATGTCCTTTTTTTTTTTTTTCAATTTAAAAACTTTAGAATTGGATATACCGGGTAAAAAAAAACTATTTTTGAAAGAAAAAAAGTAATATGTAAAAAAATATGGGTAAAATTTTTTAAAGTGAGTAGTTATTTTTAAAAGTAAAATTAATATTTTATTTGGATAGATGAAAAGAATATGTAAAAATATTTTAAAAAGAAAAAATATTTTAAGTTTGAATGGGTTTTTTTTTAAGAAATCGATATTTTTTTAAAGAAATGAATAATTTTTTAAATTTGAATTTTTTTAATATAAAAGTACATAAACATATTTAAATTTATTATTTTAATTTGTTTTTAGAGTTATTTATTTGATTAAGTTAGTTTCTAATTAACTAGTAATACTTTATCAATCTTTTTGTAATAATATAAATTATTTGTTTAACACATAATTTTTTATGTTTTCTTAATCACTCCTTGAAAACTTGTCCCTTCTTAAAAATTATTTAAATTTAAAAAATTATCCAACGATTTTGCTTTTAAAATAACTATATGCTATATTTATATATTTATCCATTAATTTTTTAAAAATATTATTTTAAGAAAAATCTTTTCACGCCCAAATTTTAATTAATATTTAAATGTTTAGTTGGTTGGGAATTGGGACCAGTCTAGGAGGTGCAAAAAGCAAATAAATTGTCCTCTCTGTATACATATATATATATATATATTATGTAAATACATGTCATGTCAATGCCATCTTGTCCACTCAATTGCTTGCGCATGATTATGTAAACGCGTGATTTGTTTTAATGAAACGCATATTTTTTATTCCAATTCTTTTTGTCTTTGTTCCTTAGTTTAACATTTTTCTTTCGTTGAGCGAAAATTCTAGGGTTAAATCCTTAAAATTAATTTTCATCAGTTTCAAATAATATAAGATTTTAGATGTAAATTTTAAATTTTAATCGGTAATTTTAAGAAAAATTTCAAAAAATTGATATAAAGTAATAATTTTTATAAAAATACAAAACAAGAAAATTTATTTGAAAAAAAAAATAACAATTATTAAAATTATTAATAAAAAGATTATGATTATAATTTAATCATGATTTTTTTTCGTATTAGAACTGACTCTTTCATATATATAAACTATATTTATAAATTATAAATGTAAATTATATATATCAGAAATAATATTTAAAAATAATAAAATATTTAAAAATATTTTTTATTAAATCTTGAGTTACTATTTAAAAATAATAAAAAATAAAAACATACTTTATATTAAATTTTAAAATATCATTTACAAAT
>JBBYHL010000014.1:639715-656215 GCA_038381835.1 Adansonia madagascariensis | reverse complement strand
CAAGGCTGTATCAAGCTTGGCGGTCGTTTCCTTCAATCTTAACTCAACCATGTCAATAATTTGCATAATTTGCTCTCCATATGATCTTTCAATTTGCTCCTTTAGTCTTTTAATTTGCTCTTTAAATTCAAATATTTCTCGCTTGGAGTAGCCATTTGAGCAGCAACCTCTTCTTGTTGATCATAGAGTTTTGTTGCTCTTTTCTTGATTGCCACAAACAACTCATAAATATATGGTTGCCTACTTTTTTGTGTTATGACTATGTTCACAAGTGAGAGAAGATCTTGCACTTGTTTCACTTTTTTGGTATCATGAAGCTTCCAAACAATTGTTGATTGAAAAACTTAATTTGATCCCAAAGTTATTAGATCAACTACAACATTGTTGTCTCCTAAACTCCTAGCAATTGAATTTTGCTTCTTCCCATTCGCAAAAGCTTGACTCTGCAAGGATCATAAATTTTAAGAAGCTTATTCACAAACATGTACACCATTGAATCAACTCCTTGAACTTTTGTCCCTAATGATCTGAGATAGATACCCATTAACACAAGTTGACACATATAACATCAATGAACTTGTAGAGGAATATCTAACATGTTCAATGCTCAAAACATTGTAATTCTCAAAAGCATTTGATCAAGCACCTAAGTTGTTCTAATGTGAAAGCCATTGACATTAGCTTGTGTGTTGCTTAGCAGCTGCTTCAATGAGTTCTCAAGTTTGGATTCCAATAATGCACATCTTTCTTGTAGCCAAGCAACTTCTTCCTTAGGAAACATCATCACACTAGTAGCCATGGCCAAGATCAAAGGCTCTGATACCATTTGATGTAGGCTAATATCTTAATGCAGCAGCTTACAAAGAAAAAGGGAAAAAGGAAGGGGGAAAGAAGGCAGAATCTGGAAAGAGGAATAATAGGGAGTAGAGTAGAAAATAGGAGAGAAACAAATAAGGAACTAGAGAAAGGGAGAATTTCATATACTTTCCTTTGTAATTGCTGCAATGATCCAGCTACCAATTTATAAAATAGTGAAGTCACACTTTTCAACACAACAAACAGTAACAAAAATAAGAAAATAACGATGATGCCGCTAAGAAACTAATGCTTCACTTAATCATTCCATCCTCAATTATGCTAGCATCATTATGTTTTGTTTTAAAAGGAAGTGTTTGGAATATGCAACAAAGAAATGGAAAGCATAAAATATTAAGCATGAGTGCTAGGGGAAGACGTAGGGAATAACTCAAAACTAAAAAAATGGCAGATGTGGAGTGAGACGGTGAAAAGTGAGTAATAGCCACATGCAAGTGCATTGAATTATTTTTACAATTAATTATTTAAGGGATAATATCAATTAAAAAAGATTAAGTTAAAGAAATTATCAGTTCAACAATGGTAATAAATAATCCTTTAAATAAAATTAATTAAATGAAAGAAAGCATATGTAAATGTGTATAAATTTATATTTATATAAAATTATGTAAATAAAATATAGTTTAATAGAAGTTTCTTTGTTGTTTAATATTAAGTTATCTATTTATTTAATTTAATAAACAAATAAAAGCTTAAACAAATGAATTAAATAAATTACTAATTAAATGGATATCATTATCAATTTTAATAATTAACTTTGAATAGTCTTATAAACTGATATAATATAACGAACTTATATTATGTCTTTAATGGTCAATTTCTTCTCACCACATTGTTACCATTGTTTTTACTTGACACATTTTGTATCATCTGCAATTTGAGTCTAACCATTGCCATTCTCAATCTCATTGTGTATTATCAATTTCACCACCATCACTTTCAATCTCATCATTATCAATCTCAACGTTGCACTAAACAATTTGTTAGGCTTGGGTCATTTCTAAATCAAGTTAGGTCGAGTTAGATTCGAGTTGTATTTGGAAAAGAAAACGAAATTAAAAAAAAAAAAAACTTGTATCCCTTCTATCAACACCTTCTTTCCTCTTTAGCTAAGCTCTACATGTTTGAAGGTTTCTTTTCCTCTCATGACAAGGTATTCCCTCCTTTAAAGGAATATCAAGACAAGCATAAAAATGGCAAAATTTTCAAATTCCACAAAATTATTCTAATAGAAGCCAAAAGAAGATTTCTCCTATTAAAGATATTTTAATTTGGCAAATTGAAAATATTGCTACTCAAAATCACAATTTGTGCAGAATTGAACAAAAACAATTGTTCTTTTCGGTACTCATCTTGATCAAAGCTTGTTTAATCTGCTAGATGTTACGTTAAAGTTGCAAGTAAGGCAAACTCTTTGCATCAAGAGCTTTTAGTGTTGATTCAAAACAAAAATTTAGTTTCAACACTCTTGTTGCAAAAGGAAGTAGAAATAAGAAGCCACATAGCATAGATGGCTTTCAACAACTCTTTTGCACCCTAAAATATATTGTAAGCCATACCTGAGACATGAGTCACAAATCCAAGATTCAAAAAAAAAAAAAAATACAAGCTGTGTCACACTCCTCTAATTGACAAGGAACCGTATCATGGTTGTGTAAATATAGAAACTCAAATGGTTCTTATAACAAGGAAAATCATAATCTATACTAAACAAAGACGAAAGTTAGCATATTATAAAATTACATAACTAGGTCATACATACATAATTTTCATTCTTAGTTTTATTGATTTGCAAGAAAAATAAGCTATTTCAAATTAGTTTATACCTTGATTAGACAATAACAACTACAAAACATCAAAAGTTGCTCTAAATGTTAAAATCAACTTTTTGAATGTCTCGATGGAAGGAAGAACATTTTTCTATCCGATTGAGCTTCTTTGTAGGGGTGTTTTGAAGGAACTAAGCAGCTTGATCAGACTTTGTGGAAGTCTTTGGAAGGACACTTGAGCACGAGGAGTCCAAAAGTTGTGCTGCATTGCTATTTAATTGTAAACTCACACCATATTAAAAGTTAGACCTCTTGGATTTTAACTTTTATAGTTAAGCACTCAACTCTTAAGTTCTATGGGATAAAAAGATGGTGTCTTAAGGTGTCACAGTCTTCTTCCTTAAGAAATTTTGTCTGTCACATTTGATCCATGGTTACAATGAATGCTATTCATCTCAATTTGTGGTATGGGGTATGTGGATGGACATACCAATTAGCTACTTTTTTAGTACAAGGTGGGTAGTCTTAGTTGGTGCCATCTATGTTATGGTACCTTTTAAACAATTTCCAAATCACCTATAATAATTTTTATTCAACATGTATTTTTCAGTCGTTGATAATGTAAAACAAAAAATTTTTCTTGTCATTATAGTAGTTCTTTTTGGCTATGATGTAATAAAAGTATAATTGATGACTTTAATTTTTTAAATGGTGGCAACCCCTTAAACTAAATCACCTAAGAGTTTGTTCCACCTATTGTTGCCTCTTCAAAGTCTCCATCCCAATTGATGGGCTGGATGACCCTCCAACAAATACATGCTTAAAGCCTTGAATAAGATCTAGAAAGAGTGTTAATGTATTGCATAAAGTCGTAGAAAACTCTTGCAAGTTTTCTAAACCTTGTACCTTTCAAAAGGGTATCCACATCTCCAAAGTAATTGCTTTTCACAAGATAAATATTTTGTTGCAGTCCATGAAAAAAAAAAAAAAAGAAATTTTAGAAAAAATCACAAGCATCATTCTTCTAAACAAGCCAGAATAGTCCAGGAAATTCAAAAGAGTTAAATTTGCCAGAAAAACAAGCAAATTCCTTGTGCAATTTTCAAATCTAAAACCACAAGATTGATTTAGGAGATGCCTGACTAGGGCACTAGATTTATTTTTTTTGCACTGATTGAACTGCTTGGCATTTTTACCAAAAAAGAAGTTATGAAGTTTGAAAGTGGTATGTTGGCAACATGATTAACTTAGAATTTCTTGTTGGCAACTTCTTGTCATACTTACACTAAGTGTCACTTCTTTTCAAGATTGAACTTTTGGGGATATTCAACAATCAATTACTTTTCTCCCATGATAAGATATTCATCTTCTGGTAATCATAATTGTGGTCGTGATGCAATCAACGAATTCAAATATCTTATTAAAGAAGCACATAAACGAGGAATTGAGGTCAGAGCAGAGTTGATTCCAATCTCAATAAGCAATTTTATTCGAGAAAATTTTTAGTTTCTTTCTCATTGAGTTTATTTGAGCAGGTTTTCATGGATGTCGTTTTCAATCACACAGCTGAAGGCAATGAGAAAGGTCCCATTTTGTCATTTAAAGGTGTTGATAATTGTGTCTATTACATGCTGGCACCTAAGGTATTACTATTCAATTCCTTGAAAACACTTTACTATGTATATGTAACATATAGAGACGCGTGTTTAGTACCATTGCAGTTGTATTCCATGCCTCAAGAGGTTAATGAAATCTTTATAGCTAGTGTTATTGGCATGTTGCTCCTTTATTTAGACACACGATACTATCATCTACATGCTATGATATATATTTTTTTAATTTATTCACAATCAGTTGTTATTTGTTTTGTTGACTTTGTATCATCTTTAACTGACATGATGTCTATCTTGTGATATCTTTGTTAATATTTATGATTAATGTTCCTGTCTCCACCAACTATATTTGAGTTATGGCAGGGAACTCACTTTACATTGTGCAAATAAAATAGAAGTTAGACATTTATTTCACAGAAAAAACTCAAATTAGGAGAGAGAATGAGGGAACTTACCTGTAGAATCTTGCTAGAATCTGGAGTTGCTGTCCAGATCAAGCCCGTTGTAGCCTAGAGTGGCTTCCTTCTCCAGATCTAACGAATTTGATGCAATAAATGGCATTGGCTGAGCATATCCATTTGGTCCATGCTGAGATCATGCTTAAGTCACTAGATTGAATGAGGCATAAGGGAAGAGAGGAAATAAAGAAAGGGAAAAGGGCAAAATAAAGAAAAAAGGATCCGTTCTTGCAAAAACATTATTGTTTTCCTATGTCAGCTTTATTTTAAGAATTTTTGCTAGTTAGGCTATCAAAAAATGGAATATTCTTTATCCATAATTGCAAGGTATTAATTGTACACAAATTAAAGTCAAAGCTTTAATTGAACACAATAGAAGTTGGAGGGTTGATTTGTAGATTTGGTCAAAGTTTGAATTTAAATCACAAATAGAATAGAGGCAAGTTTCATTGATGGTATGGTTGTAGGTATATATTGGCTGCAAGAGGCGCTTGGAAGCCACACATGAACCAACTCTAATACTAGTGTTCGGGTTATAGCAAAAGAAAAAACAGTTTGTGTTGATGAACAATGAACTAAACCAAAAACTACAGCAGTGAGGGTTGCTAGCAAGATATCTAGTGTTAATTGATCATGCACCTTTACTATCTCTTTTCCCTTTTTATAATATCATTTCAGGCCAATGATCCACTATGACTTGATCTTATTTTCATTGTTTCACAGGGAGAGTACTATAATTATTCAGGCTGTGGAAATACATTCAATTGTAACCATCCCGTGGTGCGTCAATTTATATTAGATTGCTTAAGGTAGATGACCAAAATTATTTTGTGCCATGCTATTTTATTACTTGCTACTTCCTCATGTTGGTCTAACCTTTTTGGGCATAGATGTTTCATTTTTTTTTGTTTGTGGAAAACTTCTTATATGAAAGTCATTACTTTCAACTGGAAAAGAGAGATAGAAACAAAGATAAAGCGTACGAGAAATACTGTGGTAGCTTCTTGTATTTATATGAAAGCAAAAGGCTACACTTTTCTGCATAAGACATCAATAAGACTCTCTCAAAAAGGCTGGTTCATATGTTTCATATGTTCCTAGCTTGTTACAAATATAATTCAGTTTTGGACCTTCTAAAGGACTTGTAAGCATGTACACCAATGTAAAGACTTTTGGAGTTTTTGCAACTTACTATGTTAAAATCTATTTCTAACCGAATCAAAATCAACTTTATTTGTGGTTTATTCAACAAAGCTTGGATTGGATGCAATATATATGATGGAAATCATTGATTGCCGAATTTTAGGAGTGCTGGAAATCACGGTAATCATTGACTGCTAATATTTGGGAGGAAATTTGAATTAATTTGATCCTGATTTTGTACCTAATTATGGGGGGAAATATTCTGATTTTGTTTGTTTCCTATTTAAAAAAACACAATTTCTTCTTTTTGTTCAACATGGTATCCGAGCTTTAGGTTTTTTTGAATCGTTTCTCTTCATGAAAGCCTTTTATCTTCAGTTTCTCTATTTTTTTCTGTGGTCTCTCTGCCCTATTTTCCAAAAATTTTAGAAGGTCAGAAGTTTCACAAATCACCGTCCATTTTGAAGAGACTACAATAAGTCAGACCTCTGGAGAATTGCAAAATATCTAGCTGGCATATAGGCTAAACGGAAAAAATTACCTGAGGTAGTCTCAATTTGTTAAAACTTTTCTTGAAGGAAAAGGGAAACTCAGCCACATACTTGGGACTGGACCCGAATTGGAAGATCCGATATTTGCTGCTTGGGATGAAGAAGATTCCATGGTCATGTCTTGGCTATGGAATTCCATGGTGCCAGAAATAAATGACACATGTATGTTTTTAGTTACTGCCAAAGAGATATGGGATGCCGTTTGTCAAACATATTCAAAGAAGCATGATGCTGTGCAAATCTTTGAGATCAAAAAAACGATCTCCCCTACCAAACAAGGAAATCAGTTGGTCACAGAGTATGCCAATACTTTGAAGAATTAATGGCAGGAAGTGGATCACTACTAGTGTATTCAAATGAAGAACAATGAGGATGCTGTCATTTTGAAATATTTCATAGAGAAGGATAGAACCTAGGAGTTCTTGGCTGGCCTTAATCTTAATTTGATCTAGTACGTGTACAGATCTTAGGAAAGGAAGAGATGCCTTCTTTGAATGAAGCAATATCAATTGTACATGCTGAAGAAAGCTGGAGGGGAGTGATGCTCGATGTTCAACCAGTAGAAGGATCAGCATTGATCACAGTTGAATTAACTTCAAGAAAATCTGCTGAAGCAAATGCAGATAGCGGAAAATCAGATTTAAGAAGCAAGCATAAAGGAAATTTAATGTGTAATCACTGCAAGAAGTCGGGAAACACAAAAGAGTATTGTTGGAAACTTCATGGTAAGTCACAAAACTCTAATTGAAAGTGGCAACAGTAGGGACAAGCACATTCTGCCCAAGCCAACAGCACCAGTAGTACTCTCACTGATCAGACTGCTCCAAGTAACAAAGAGTTCAACAAGGCTGATATTGATCAACTGAGATTGCTCCTTGACTCATTAGAAAAAACTGCAAGTGCTACTTCATCAGCACTCTCAGGTAAGTTTTCTTCTCCGTGTGCTCTTAGTGTCTCGGATCATTGACTTCGGAGCAAACGACCACAATACCTACTCCTCCCACAATTTTTCCATGTACAGCCCATGTCCCAGCAACAAAAAGATTACTATAGCCGATGGTTCCTTAGTAACAGTAGCAAGCCAAGGAGACACTCGCATAGGAAAGTCCTTAATCTTGAAAAATGTCTTACATGTGCCAAAATTGTCTACCAACCTTGTTTCTGTCAAACAAATTACAAAAGATTTAAACTGCAATTTGATTTTTTTGCCTACACGACGTGTGTTTCAGGACCAAGTTATGGGGAAGACAATTGGGCATGCTAAGGGAAGCCATGGACTTTACTGTCTTGAATCTCTAGATGGCTATGTGAACACTGAGGCTGGTCAATCATCCATGGTCATGTCTAAAACTAGTATCCAAAATAAAGATCAGATTTGGCTTAGACATGTTCAACTTGGTCACCCATCATTTAGAATCCTTAGTATGATGTTTCCTTCCTTTTTTACAAATATCGACATCAAGCAATTTCATTGTGATATTTGTGAGTTTGCTAAACACAAACGGGTTTCCTTTCCTTTAAGCAATAAAAAATCTTTGTTTCCTTTTCAGTTGATTCATCGTCACATTTGGGGTCCATCAAGGGTTGCTAATATTTCTGGGGCTAGGTGGTTTGTTACATTCATTGACGATTGTACTCGAGTATCATGGGTTTTTCTCTTGAAACAAAAATCTGATGTGATCAAAATTTTTCACAACATGATAACAAATCAATTTGGTATGGGGATAAAAAGATTGCAAACGGATAATGCTAGAGAATATTTTAATCAAGTCTTATCCCCATTTTTTCAAAAAGAAGGAATTATCCATGAATCCTCCTGTATTGATACACCCCAATAAAATGGAGTGGCGAAAAGGAAAAATGGTCACCTTCTTGAAAAAGCCGTGCCCTGCTTTTTTAGAGGAATGTTCCAAAACAATTTTGGGGAGAAGCTGTTCTTACAGCCGTTCATCTCATTAATAGAGTCCTGTCTCGAGTTTTAGGCTTTAAGAGTCCTTTGGAAGTGTTAACAACTTTTTTTTCTAGATTTTCCCATTCCTAGTTGCCTAACTGCTTGTGTTTTTGGGTGTGTCTCGTTTGTCCATGTTCATGCTCATAATCAAAGCAAACTTGATCCTAGAGCCATCAAATGTGTGTTTGTAGGATATTCTTCCACTCAAAAGGGATACAAGTGCAACCATCCTCTGACCTATAAAACATATGTTACCATCGATGTCACATTTGTGGATCCTGAGAGCTACTATCATCCTTCTCTTCAGGGGAAGACATCTACTCATGAAGATAAGGATGATTTTCTTGACCTTCCTATTCTTACACATTCACGTATGCCTAACTCTTTACCTAGTTCAAACCAAAACACTTACTTCAAACCCAACGAAAATAGTTAAATAGAACCTGCTCATGCCGTAGACAACCAAGAAATATCAGATGGTCTAGTATTCACAAAGCAATTGCCAGTTTACTCGAGAAAGAAAGGGTCCATTGCAAATCTAGAGCAAGTCCATATGTCGAAACCAACACTTGGAAGTGAAACAGATGGTGAGGTAAATAATCCTTCTGTTGTTACTTGTGATAGTGATGATTTAAATCTACCCATTGCAATTAGAAAAGGTACTCGAAAATGCACACAACACCTAATTTCTCATTTTTTGTCTTTTGAAAGAATCTCACCTTCATATAAGGCCTTCCTCACTCACCTAAATTCTATAGCCACCCTCAAACCCTATCCGAGGCACTAAGTAGTGAAGAACGAAAACAAGCAATAAGAGTGTAGATGGACGCACTCGAAAAAAACAAAACATGGGAGCTTGTTGAATTGCTAAAAGGGAAGAAAACGGTGCGATGTAGATGTATATTTTCAGTAAAATATAATGCGGATGGATCCCTTGAACGATACAAGGCAAGTTTGGTGTCCAAGGGGTACACCCAAACTTATGGTGTGGACTATCAAGAAACCTTTGCACTGGTGGCAAGGATGAATACTGTAAGGGTGTTACTCGCTCTTGTGGCAAACTTTGATTGGACACTATAGCAATTTTATGTAAAAATGCTTTTTGGCATGGCGACCTTGAAGAGGAAATTTACATGGAAGTTTTTCCAGGATTTAGTGCAGATAGCAATGGCAAGGTGCCGGCTGAAGAAAGTATCGTACGGGTTGAAACAGTCTCTAAGAGCATGGTTTGGAAGGTTTACTAAGGTCATGCTAGCTATGAAGCATAAACAGAGTCAAGGAGATCACACTTTGTTTATTAAGCACTGTGCGACAGGGGGAGTTACAGCACTCATTGTGTATGTTGATGATATTATTGTCACTGGTAATGATCACCAAGAGTGAGAAGCTCTTAAGGCTAGGTTAGCAAAAGAGTTTGAAATAAAGGATGTTGGCAAGCTAAAATACTTCTTGGGTATTAACGTGGCTCAATCAAAAAGGGAAATTTTTATCTTACAGCAAAAGTACGTGATGAATTTACTTAAGGAGACAGGGAAAATTGGTTGTAGACCTGTAGAGACACCTATAGATCGGAACCACAAATTGGGAGATGCGACTAACGACAAGCCTGTGGATAAGGGAATGTATCAAAGATTAGTTGGGAGGTTGATTTATCTATCACACACTAGACCCGACATCGCATATGCAGTGAGTGTGGTAAGTCAATTTATGCATGATCCAAAAGAAGTCCATCTACAAGAATATTGCAATATTTAAAGGCCAACTCAGGTAAAGGAATTCTCTTCAGAAAAAGTTCAAGTTTGTCTTTGGGAGCATATACAGATGCAGACTATGCATGCTCAGTCATTGATAGGAGATCAACTTCTAGCTATTGCACCTTTTTGGGTGGAAACTTGGTTACTTGGAGAAGCAAGAAGCAACCAGTAGTGGCAAGATCAAGCGTGGAAGCAGAATTTCGAGCCATGGCACTGAGAGTGTGTGAACTACTATGGCTAAAAATGATTCTCAATGATTTGAAGATTGTAATAGAGAATCCAATGAAGTTATGTTGTGGCAATAAGTAAGCTATCAACTTTGCACATAATCCGGTGCAATACGATCGCACCAAGCATGTGGAATTAGATCGACACTGGTATATACACCTTATGTCTCTACTGGAAATCAATTAGCAGATGTCCTAACGAAGGGATTAACTAGTCATGCATTACAAAGACTTGTAAGCAAGCTGGGAATGGAAAACATTTATTCACTAGCTTGATGGGGAGTGATGGAAATCATTGATTGCTGAATTCTATGAGTGCTGGAAATCACGGAAATCATTGACTGCTAATATTTGGGAGGAAATCTGAATTAATTGGATCCTGATTTTGTACCTAATTATAGGGGGAAATATTTTGATTTTATTTGTTTCCTGTTAGGAAAAAAAAAAAAACACAATTTCTTCTTTTCATTCAACAATATATAAGCACTTCATTGTTGCAATGGAAATCCAAAGGCTGCAATGTTCAAATCCTTGCTTCTCTATCAAGTCTTTTAACCAAACCAATTCACTCATAGTTAGAAAATAGCACTGTACTTATATTTGGCATTCAATCTCCCAATGACTGTTTTGTTTCTTATTTTTCCATTACCTTAACTTTCCAGCAATAAACTCGATATATCCTGCAGTAGACTTTCAATCATCAAGATATCTGGCCCATTCAGCATTATAGTTATCCTCTATAAGTATGGCCATCATTCTTATGAAGTAGACCAGCACCTAGGCTACCATTAAGTACCTCAAAATGGCAATATCCTAGTTGCCAATAACTATACTTATGGAGCATCAAGAAGCTAAGTAAACTGGCTGCAAGAGAGACATTTGCCTACTAACTATCAAACAATTCAAGTTCCCTACGAAAACCTCTTATATAATTTTGGATTTTATAATAACTAGCTATGATCTAGTACAAGTTGAGTACTAGTAGTAGGTTCGCACTTTGCAGAGGTTTAATTATTTCAAATAACTTTAAAATAAAAATGATAAATTACATATATTGTCAATCATGTTGTTATTAGAGTTTTATTAATATTGTTAGATTCGTCAAGTGTTTGGTACCTGCCTAGGTCCACATGAATGGCTCTTTTTAGACCAAGCTTGAGTTTAGATTTTTATCTCAAGCCTATATTAATTTGCAGTTATTATTTTATGCAATCTTAATTCTAAAATATATTTAATTAGTATGAAATGGATGGGTTAGGCAAGGCATAAACTTAATTTTAAAGGGTAGTAGGGACCAATTGTTGGAACACTCCAGTATTTGTGCATTCTCAAACCTATCGATGATAGTGTATTAATTAAGTTTTTACATATGCGTGTGCGTGTGTATATGTTATGCGTATGTATTTTGGCTATAAAGTGGTATCTGCAGATTGACTGAGTCAAGAACATATTTTCCTTGAGAGAAGGATACCCAACGGGAGAACTAGCCATCTAAATGCCAAAGAATTATAGGCTGTCCCCAAAATCCCCTAGTTTGTATCTAACCTTGCAAGTATGACTTCAACTCTTGTATTCCAACACCTTCGTCGCTTGTGATGAAAAATCATTAACATTAGTAGCTACTTTTACTTTATTTTGGTGTGACATTAAAATTGAAAATGACTTTCCATCTTCTTATTAGTCCATAATCAAACAGTACTATGAGTCTATATATTTAGCATTGGGAGATTGTTTAGAACTTGCAAAGACTTTTTCAACAATAGACTAAAGCTAATTGCTCTTGAGCAACAGGCCTGATTGTTGCATCACTTAAATTTCATCTTCAAATTCCCCATTTTAAAATCCTTCTTCAAATCTGACTGGTGTAATTGTAAATTGAACATGGTAGCAAGAAAAGTAAACAAACTGTAGGAAGTTTAGCCATAGGAAAGCATGTTTCTAATCCTAATGTCTACATTTTATCCTTAGTAAACAAGTGAGCCGAATCTTTTTAATACCTTTTTGGATTAACTTTTGTTGCATACACACAACTATAATTAACCATTAACTTATTGCAAGGAGTGTAAACGTTCCTAACAATGATTCCTCGTCCGTAGTAGCTCTCTAACTAGGATGAGATAAAATTTCAATAACAAACTTGGAACAAATAATATATCGGTGAAAGTGCTCATAATTGTCTTTGTCTACCTATATTAAGAATAATAATAAGTTCTGATAATTAGAAGTTGGATAAGGTGGAAAAGAACCAATAGCTGAACCTGCTAATGATGCCTCAATTGTCTCAACGTGTTCAATTGGTGTATACCTGCAAATTAGGATGATAAAAGTGACTTAAAAGGACTGGTAGAGCTGAGGATTAAGAGGAATAGATGATGAATTGTGGTAGAGAAACTCTGTAAGAGGTGAAGCCAAATAGTTTATAAGATTTAATGATTGACAAGAGGTGGTTATAGAATTAGGGAGTAGATTCAAAGAAATTAAAAATTTGCAGTCCAATTTTGGCTAAGAACTGCAATAATTATAACTTTTGGTAATCGAGAAATCCCAAAATGAAAAAGGTTAATGCATAAAGATCCAAGAAATCTTGTCTTAGAATAAGTTGGTAAACAAAATTAATACAACCAATGATGTGAAAAATTAAAATAGAAGAAGACTTTTGCAGAACTAGGACGGCTGAATGAGGAAACGTAATTGAATGAGGAAATTTATCCACAAGAATATATGAAGGCATTTGATTGACAACAGAACGTGCAGTAAGAATTGCATAGCTCCAGCAGATTTTTAGGATATTAATCTTAAACAAAGTACTTGGAGTCGCTTCCATGTGATGTCTAATCTTTTTCTTAGTTATTATGTTTTCTAGCGGAGTATGAAAAGGAAGATGATTGGTGTATAAAGGGGCTTAGAAAATATTTTTCGACATCATGCTACGTAATATGTGAAACGATGTATTAAATTGAGTTTTAACTATATAACAGAAAAACACAAAAGAAAATGGACTATGCTTTAGTGCTATGTTTGGCAACGTGAATTTGAAAATTTGGATTTGGATTTCATTTGTTGTGAGAATAAAATGCATACATTATGTATAAATTAGTTAAGATTCAATATGATCATATGTTTGAAAGGTATAAAAACATGAATTTTAAATTCACCAGCAAATAGTTATCCAACAAACCGATGAATATGAAAAATGATCATGAGTGTTACATTTACATGTGTTTTATTACACAATTCACACTTTTTTGAAATCCAAATCCATTCTTTAAAATCCAAGTTTCCAAATGCAACGTAGAACAATTTTCTTTTTATTTGGGTAAGGGATTTTAAACCCTGTTCTTTGACTTTGAGTAGGGGATAATGTACCAACCCAATTGACCAAAATGCTCAAGGTGCCATAGAACATGTCATTCTAGAAAAATCATCAACAAAGATAACAAAATTTAATAAAAAAAAAAAAATCTTAGTTTGAGGTTAGATGATGCAAATTGTTTATATCATTTTAAACAAGTAGAAATGGATCTACGGCTTTTATGCTAACTTGGGAGGCAAAAAGAGCTTGATGTTTTTCCTAGTTGACAAGACTCATAGTCTAGCGGCTAACCAAGATTTGGGACTAACCTCAATTTTTTTTTTCCCAAGGAGGCATGACCTAGCTGAAGCTATACTTTATGTGTTCCTTTTCTAGGTCAAATGAATCATTAGGCTGACAAAGTCCTTTGTTGAAAAGAAAATAAAAATTTTTTGTAATGAATTTTTTACTATCTCTTTAACTGACATTTAGATAAATACAATTTGATAAATCTAATTAGCATGACTATTGTCTGATGATGTTTAAACTTTTTAAAATGGTTTAAATCTTGCTTACGTGATTCTGTTTTACCTTTACGTTCCTTGTAAATTCTATGATTAACAAAGTACTAGTGCTATGTTTGATAAGAAAGAAAATGTAGAGGAACTTGTGAACGGATGGAAAAAACAATTGGAAAAAAAATGACCTATCATTAATTTTGATTCCTTCATTGAGTGGTAAAAGAATGGAAGACGTCAACTGAATTGAAAGGATCAAATCATCAATTGAATGAGTCATTTTAGCTTAGTTTAGTTAGTTTCGTCCCTTTTTCTCTTTAGAAATATTGGATTTTTGCAGTCTGATATCCCTCTTAGTTAATGGGAGAATTGGTTCTTTTGCTCTTTTTTCTTCACACATTCTCCATTCTTCCTTTTTCTCTTCCTACTAGACAAATTTTAAGAGTAGCAGTTTGCTAAAGTAAGTTATTTCACAGATAAGACTAAGCTCAAATGTAGGATAAGAATCAGGCATATTTATGTTGGTAAAATTATGTTGCCTTTTTTTATGAAGTTGCTTCTAGAAAATTGTTACACATTAACATAACATATACCCTACTATCTACTTAGGCTCTTATTCATCATATTGTGCTAGTTATTCCTTTGAACTTTTCTTTCTTACAAAAGCTAAGGCTCATGACCTTTTACTACCCATTTCATTGCCAATTTATTTGCAACAACCCATCATCTTAGAGATCCATGTGTTACTTGCTCATGCAACAGATATTGGGTAACAGAAATGCATGTGGATGGCTTTCGCTTTGATCTTGCTTCCATTATGACCAGGAGTAGCAGGTTAATCTAAACAAACTAGCACACATTTCCTTCAATTTCTATTGGCTTTTATCCTGATGTGGTTTTTCTTTGTGCTTCTATGTTACAGCCTCTGGGATTCGGTTAATGTATATGGAAATCCTTTAGAAGGTGACTTGATAACAACTGGCACCCCTCTCAGCAGTCCCCCATTGCTTGACATGATGAGTAATGATCCTGTGCTTCGTGGAGTAAAGGTATACACCTTAGATTTGTTTCCTTATTTCCTTTTGTTGACTTGTCTTTTTACTAGGAGAATAATCATTTATCCTTCATGAAGATAGTTTAGAATTGCTTAGGATGTCTTGGCATTGTGGCTATAGTCACAAGGTAACGAATTTGCCCTAGGATTAGGTCAAAATACTTAGTGAGACAAGTAATACTTAGTTGTGTCAATGGCCATACGAGCAGGTATGCTTATCCTTTGCAGCGAGATACAATTTTCTTCTTTCTTATTTTTGTTCATCTTATTAACAGAATATATAGATATAAATATAGGTAATTTTGGAGTGAATACAAATAATCTAAACAATCATTAATGTTTTAATGAGTTGACATAGTTTATCTATGGATAGAAATTTTCTAAATAAAATCAAAATTTTCAATAAGCTAATACATAATAAATTTCCTATAATTTTTTTTCTACTTCTAAAATGATTTAAATACAAGATGAAATCTAATTAACTAAATTTATTCAAATAGCAATAAATGAAAAGTTCTTTGACCTATAAAAAAACTGCCAATTAATTTGTATATGTATGTACCTTAGGATAAGTGCACAAGTTCAATGTAGAATAAATAAAACCTCTTGAAACTTAAATTAAATTATTATGTTAGTTCATTGCTTTGTAAATGCTCCAAATGTCATATATTGACGTAATTTAGCTCTCTCTGTAATTCTTCTTACCAAGAGTATAATTGGTGGCAACAAATTCATTTTCATTGTCATAAATAATCAAATCTGCCTTAGGATTATGTCATTAATAATCACTCGTAGTGTCGTCTTTCCATCTTGGTTTAAGAATGTTAAGTTAAATGAGGTTTGTGAATTTGCTACGCATCGACGTGTATCTTTTCCCTTGAGCAATGAAAGAACCACAATTCCTTTCTCCTTGATCCATGTGATATTTGGGGTCTTCTTGAGTTCCCATCATATCAGGGGCTCGTTGGTTTATCTCGTTCATGGATGATTGCATTGGGGTCTCATGGATTTATTTTCTAAGACAAAAATCTGATGTGAGCAAAATTTTTCCTATTTTTCATACAATGCTCAAAACTCAATTCAATGTTGGAATTAAGAGGTTAAGGAGAAATAATGCAAGAGATTATTTTAATCAAGTTTTATCTCCATACTTTAAAAAGTGGGAATTATTCATGAATCTTCTTGTGTTGCCACACCCCAAGAAAAAGAGGGTCGTCGAAAGGAAAAATGGTCATCTTTGAGCCTCTATTCGTGCTTTGTTGCTCCAAAACAATGTTCCAAACACCTTTTGGAG
>JBBYHL010000014.1:572287-621471 GCA_038381835.1 Adansonia madagascariensis | reverse complement strand
TGTTTTCAAAGCTCATGATATGATATGATTTACTTTTTAATAAATTAATATTTATTCATCATATAAACCTGTTCAAGAGTCGGGCTGCCAACCTGACCCAACCAGGTCTGGGCCCAGGTTCTCATATTTTTATATTAGACTAGTTCGACCGGGCTCAGAACAGTAATTTTAAATTAATATATTTTATTTAAATTTAATTATAAAATATATAATATTAATAAAATTTTTTTTTAATGTGATAAATAGTAATTCTGACTTAAATAGGCAAGTCTGGGCACGTTAAATAAGGACATGGGTTTGGGATTTTAAAAAAATTTGGACTGCGAGTTGGCTCAACTCATGAGTAAGTTTAACTATATTAAAAATATTTTAATATTTAATTAAATTATTAAAAGAATATTAAAATAAAATTCATAATTAAAGTTTTTGGTTTATAAAAAAATATTTAATTATAATTTCTTTATATTTATTTTTAGTATTAAATTCGAGTTCGGGTTCGGCTTGGGCTCGAGTTCAGATCATTTCGGATTTGAGTTCTTTTGGGTTCAGATTATTTCTAGTTTGGGCAATTTCAAGTTCAAGTTTTTTCGGATTCGAGTCATTGACTTTTTGATCAATTCGAATTCAATTTGAATTCAAACTCAAATTTTTTCGAATAAATTTTTGAATTCAAATTTATTTCATCACCTCTGAACAAAAAGGTGTTTGACCTAATCAGATTTTGTACTTTTGAGTTAGTTGAGTTGCAGTCTAATTTCCCGCCCCGTGTTACACAAACTCCTAAACGAACCTTGTCCAGTACTTGTCGGACATCGGTAGGATCCTCGAATTAGTTAGAAAATTCCAAGGACATGACGAATGTGTCTGTGCAATGCAGCTCTAATCCCAGATATTAAGTAATAACTGTTTCCATGTCCATTAGCTTACTTCTTAAACATTCATGGATCACGTTGGAGATTACGTGCAAGTGCAGTTGATCCATCTAGTTTCTTATTTTATGACCCTCGTGATTTTCTTCGGCTTTACGTTGTGTTGCAAGATTTCGTTTGATTTTTTGTCTTTATGTTTTCCTTTGTGCGTTTGTCTAATTGAGTTACCTAATGATTTGGTAATGCTGCCAACACCATTAAACTGGGTTCTCTCTCGGACAACAAATTCTGTCATTCACTTTTGGAACTTTGTCATTTTGTCAATCTTCGTTCATCATGTCTTGTAAAGCTTCTGCTCTACTTTTTCAGTCTACTATTTGAATACTAGTTTTGCATAATCTGGGATTGTTTGCCGCACTTTTCAATCTAATATATTTATAGGTTCAAACTTCTTTTTTTCCTTCCATTTCTTTCTGTTTGAGTGGGGGCTTTAAATTTCAATTGACTTGGGATCAACTATTTGGTAACCTAAGGATTTTCGTATTAAAGGATAAAAGAGAGCATCAACCTTAGATTTTTCAAAATGTAAATCAATTTAACTCATAATGACTCAAATAAAAGTGATCTTAACCCAAAATAATTTTATTCCAATAACTCGAAATAATCAACCCATACTTATCTGAATTTTAAGATGATATGTGCAATAATCCGAATCCGAATGACCCAATATATGAAACAACCAAAATCTGAGCATCACTTGATTTGAACATAACCTAATATGATCCGGGAGAATTAACTCACCTGAACATGACCCAATCTGAAACCAGTTCAACCCTACCGTTTGCCACCTATAACTGCAATTCAACAGCCGGAGCCCTCCCTCAAAACCAAATTGCATCTCTCAAGTGTGTTCACTATCTCCCCAAAATAGTTTTTACCTCTCATCATCCTCACTATTATCCCTTGTCACGGACTACTTGCCTCCTCGCCTAGGCTACCGCTACCTGGTTATACAAGAATACCAAGGACTACCCAGACAAACCCGCTCCGTTCTCCCTTCTTTCATCTACTTATTCAATTAATCAATGGAAGCAGTTTAGTGGTGATACCTTTACAAACGCATTCAGCAGACGAAAGAAAATTCTCGATTTTGTGTCATATTATTTGGATACAAGGTGAATTAGTTTACGAGATTATCATAAAGCAGACAATGAAAATGATGCATGGCCTTCTCAACATTTGGAGCATATCTTCCACTGCTATATGCAGGTGATTCGATACCCCTTTGAACACCTTCACATAGAGTAATGTCTTCCACCTGAATATTTTCCTTGTTACACAAAAGGATTTCGGAGTTTGCAAGATTAACAGTAAATATTGAGCATAAAGGACTAGAGATTATTTGCTGGTACCTGAACTCTTTCACTATCTGCTAGACTTCTCTCGATGAAAGCTTTGTCATCCTGAGGCCACAAGAAGAGCTTGGTTAAATAGGAATTGCATTACCAATACATGGAAACCGAAATGAGTTATAGAAAATACGTTGCACAGAAAATATGCTATCCCAATCAATAAAATTGAAACATGGTTAAAATCTGTGGAGTGGGACTATGCCTCTAGCCAAAGATTACTTCGACCTCAAAGTTCAATCCACCCCCCTCCCCCCCGGCCCAAACAATATAAAATTTAAAGAGATGGATAAAGGATGATAACTTAAAGCCTTTCGACTGATTATCTTATATGGCTGCCACTGTTAGGAGGCTTGATGTTAGGTTTGAACTCCACTGCGAACAAGTAGAATGCATCAATATTGTGCAATGCACAGAGGAAATTCATGTCGGTTTAATATCAGCATAGAACATACAAAGGCATGCACTTTCCACTGCCAAACATGCATAACAAATGTGATAAGCTAATGCATATGGAACCAAACCTGAAGCATCTCCTCTAAAACAACATTACCTATTTATTAACCTGGTATAATCCAAACCTAACTCAGAAATAGAAGCATGTATTTAGCACATGCGCAGAATTCAGAGCTCAAGACACTGAGGTACTGCAAAAGATTTTGTCTTAATATATCTTCATAACTCTTCACGTACATATTCTTGGGATTTTAAACATTAGCCTGCCAAAAGTGAAAGAAGCTTCATACATAAAGCATACAATGATATCCAACAACACTAGAGAGTATTCACGAACTTTCAGTTTGGAAGTAGAAAATGCTTTTCAAGGAGCCTTATTTATAAATGTTACTTTTAGTTTCTATCATCTATAGCATTAATTTTAGACACTCAAGTTACTGAGCCCACAAAGATTATAAAACTGCCAATCTGACAAATATATTCTGGATTATCTATGTGCAAACAGACTTCAATGTAAATAAACAACACGAGATAAAATTCTTAAGATGAATGGTTTCTTCATACAGGACAATATCAAAGCAGCAATAGAAACACAGAACAAGATTGGGTTTTCAACAAATTATTTCCATCATTCACAGCTTGATGTGCAAAATCTTTCCAAAATTAAAACAAACATTTAATTATTTTTTCACCAATTCACAGTTAAATATTAGATAAAAGGAAAGGAGACAATTTCAGGTTCATGCACGTGTGACTGAGGGCATTTGCAAACAATGGTTGATGCAATCATCATTCTCTTAGTACATATTGCGCATGCAGAAGCACATAGACATGGCTGCAGATAGACTCAGTATTTGTAGTCAAAAGGCTATCCTGCATAATATGGTGCATGCATTAGATGATTGTTTTACACATTTACTCAGTATTACAATATCCTTCCATTCATTCTTGAACAAATGCCAGAAACATCAGGAACAACATCCTCCCCCTTCCCTTGGTAGATTGCGACCAACATCCCTATGTCTCAAAAACAGACAGGTTTCCACTAGTTATCTCCTATAATAATAATTAAAAAAAAAAAAAAGAAGTACCAAGCCTTGTTTTTTATAGAAGAATTTGGATGGAAGGCTTTTCTTTCTAAGAGAGACTCATCAGCCTCAAATCCCAAGTCTTCAACTAGGAGAATTGATCCAGTGCCAAATCTGAAATTTTTGCTTCCAATGTGAATCCTGTATTCTTCAGGAGATACAACTGGTTACTGGCTTTCAACCTGGCAGTTTACAGTAAGTATTTGGGAGTTCCTCTAATTTCTGGTGGGTTCACTGCTAACACTGTATGTGATGCTTTTATTCCAGAAAATTACTAAAAGGATAAATAGCTAAACATCCAAGAGGCTATCCTATCTTGCTCGTTTACAGCTCATCCGGTTACAAAATTTCAGTTCTTTATTTGTCTTAGCAAGTGCAGTTATGTAGAAAATTGATCAAATGTGCTAAGCTTTTCTTTAGAAGAGAAGAGAAGATAATGCCAGAGGGGACAAAGTTGCTAGAAATCTGAAGAATGAAGGAAGCTTGAGGATTAGAAACCTGAGATAGTGGAATGTTGCTTGTATCCTAAAACACATATGGACCCTTCTTTTCAATTCTGAGTACATACGGACAGCTTGGATTCATGCATATTCCTTACGGAGAACTTGTTTCTGGCAAGCTAAAGGGCCAAGTATACATAGCTGGAGTTGGAGAATTATCACACCTGCAGACTGTTTCACAGGCAAGGCTGTATGGGTGGTTTCAAAGTCTGGAAGTTCACTCCTGTTGATACATGGAACAGTATACAGAAGAAGCAGAGTCCCCTGGCACAGGCTGATTTGGTTTCTATGTGGATGCCTAAATTCTCTTTTATCGCTTAGCTAGCCATATTAGACAGATTAAGCACTTTATCAAGACTGAAGGATATACAATCTACTGCCCCCTTATTGCGTGCGTAATGAAGAAGAAGAGAGAAGATATCACTTGATTTCTGCATGTGCCTTTTCTAAGTAGTTGTGGCAGAAAGTGCATTTAACCTCATGTATCCTCAGAATTTTTATCAGTTTTGTAGATGATTTGAATTGGCAATTGCAACTTCTAAAGGAAAGTCATTCATGCCAGTTTATTATATTTGTAGGGAAAGGAACAATAGAAAGCATAGGTTGCTGCAGATGTAAGGCCAATATTTTTTGCTATAAATATTAAAAAAAAAAAAAAGAAATAGTGATCTTTGTATGCATAGGGGTATAAGCCAGTAATATAGTTAGTATTTTTGTGGCTATTCCCTATTGCTACTATTGTAGCAGACTTGTTCTGCTTCTTTTTCGGATTTTGGAATGAAACTTCAATCCAAAAAATAGATCCAGTAGACTTATTCTTCTGCACTAATTACCAAGAGTGAGCTTAGCTAAGAACAGAGAAAATCCAGACCTGCTGCATCTAGTCCGAGGTATACCTTCTCTTGTATATTACGAGTGAAAAAAAAAAAATTTCCTCTTCAATTCCAGTAACTAAACATGTCAAATTAGGTTTGTCCTATGTATTTTGACTTATGACATGGGGAGAATCCCAAAATAAGCCCTAAGTGAGTTTTGTCTTCTTTTTGTAGGATGTATTTATCCTTTCTTTAATTACAAAAACTGTCATAATATACCATGCTCAAAGTATCTAGCTAATAGGTATACAACGGAATTTATTCATGTGCTTACAACTATGCATTATTTGCATTAGGTTTTCACATGTTTGATATCCCTAAACTACATAAGTATACCCTAATGCATAATACCTTAAGAGAAGCTTCAAGAAAATAGTCAAACACTACCAAGCATTTCCTTGGTCCCAATGGGATTACCAGATTGGTGTCCATCCAAGGTCCATACCTACAAGTCCATTAAAAAAGAAAAAAAAAAAAAAAACAAATTACTGGAAAGAGTGAAAGAAGAAGGGCAGGTGATAAAATGTGAATGGATTTAAGGACCTGTTAATCATGAAATTTGGATATATGAAAGCATATAAAGCTTTTGATCCAAGCCGATCATCTTCCCTTTCTTCAGGGCCACCTTCAACACTTTGGATGCTAACCTTTTCAAATATCTGCTTGAAAACAATAATCATTGTTATACTGTGACACAATGTGAACAAGAGATATTAAATCAATCTTATTCAGAAACATCAAACATGATATATGTAAGCATGTTCCAAAGACATTACAAGCCAAACAAACAACATTAATTTTTGAATCTTAAATATGAACCCATAGAAAGATCAGATCGAAGCATACCGAGGTGGTATATGAATCAAGTGAAAGACCAGATGCAAGGCCTTTGTGTGCAAATGGTACATGGTAGCCACCATCCAAGTAGTTGTCACAGAATACCTAAAAATGAAGGAAACAAAGCCAGCCAGCAATCTGCATATATGTTCATCAAGCTTTGCACAGCAATCATATAATCATTAATTTGGAGAATGATGCAATTTAATATTAAAGACAACATAATATTGTTTGCGGTAGTGAAAATTCTAAATTATCGCTGCATCCCCAGAAAAAGCATAGGGTTGAACGGACAGCTTAATTAAAACTACAAGGAAACTCCATATATTATTCTTACGTATAATCACAAAATGCCAAGAGCGACAAACTATATTGAAGGATCTTCCATTAGCTATAGAGACACACCTTCCAGTTACATTCAATGATGTATTCACGTCGACAAACATAAGTTAGTGGGGAATCAATTCCATTGAGACTCAATATTTCTGAGGAGCTACCAAGCCATTCACTTGCAAGGCTGTCAGTCTCAACGTTTTCCTTTGGTAAAATCTCCTTGTCCGTATTGACAAGAACAAATGGTCCCCAAGTAGCAACTTTTATTGGTACAAGTCCAAATTCCTACCATCAAATGCAACAGATATCACCAAATTATCCATTAATTGGAAAACATCATTCAAGAAAAAAGAAAGATTTCTATCTACTAACAAGAAGGCAAACATTTATATTGAAGTACTCGATGGAATACATTTACATTGAAGTCCTGTATTCCTGAAATTCTAGTTGCCTTACGAAGTGCTCCATTTAACCCATATGTCCATCCCTGCAGGAAAAAAATTGGATTTGGACTTTATCTAGTACATAAACTGGTTGGCATCTTAGCAATAACTGGTAAGTAAAGAATAGTTCATTCACAGTATTGTGAAATAAGGAAGGGGTTTTTTCAGTCATAATAGAAAGTCTGGAGGTTTTCGTTTGCAGAAGAGTATAACTGGTGTGTGGATGCCACTTATAAAAAGTTTATACAAGAAAGGAAGTGTCATTTTGCCACAAATTAATTTGCGAGGATTTTCCACTTTGAATAGGATATTTGGATGTAAAGTATCATGTGTTGATAACAGCAACTGGAACAATAATCAACATAAATTAAACAGGTGGAACATTAATGAAGAACTTAAGATTTGTCTAAGGGGCCTCAAAATATGAAGAAGGAATCTATCAATATCTTGTTACTTCAATTGCATGTGGCACAAAAGTTGTTGGCCAGGGGATGGTTACCTTTCTATTTCATTGTATTTTCAACGTACTTGATATTGTGCCTAATCTCTTCCTATGAGAAATCTCTTGTAAGCTTCTAAGAGCAAATTTAGGACAAACCATAAGCCAGAGAACTCTCTTAAAAGCAAAATATTCGGTAGGAATTGGTTTTATAAGTGTAAAAGGACGAGCAAAACTTCTTAACAGAAAAACCATAGAAAAAATTCAGGACGTTCTTTAAGTGAATAAGAAGGGATAAAACGAGAAGAGGCTTACATGGTAAGGGCATGTAAAACAAGACTTTTTCCCACTTCCAGACACAAGAAGAGAGGCATGATGTCTACAGACATTGTGAAAAGCAGCAATTTTACCTTCATCATCCCGGCAAACCACAAACTCTACATTTCCCAGCCTGCATCAACACAAGCAACCTTCACTCGTTCTTTCATGTCAATAAAGAACATATTTAACTGCTGCAATCACAACAGTTCCCCGAAGCTAGAAGAATTCGTTGCCTTGCCCTTCAATTTCCCAAGGATCAAGATAATACTACTAGTAGTATTATTTTTAAGCTTATCTCGGATGTGGGGAACAAATAATAAACCAAATTCTGGTGTCGGTGGGTATATTATTGCGAGATTAGATAAATAATTTGTACCTGCCGCTGAAATAATCATGGGGTTCTTTTATCTGTTCCGTAAACCCTGAAAAGTAAAAACCCAGAATCAAAATTGAACAATCATTCTTGCAATATTATATCACAAGTAAAAGCTAGCAGTAGTTAGTAAGCAATTACTTATTAATATACTAACCAACAGCCTGCCAACCCCTGTAGAAGACACGATCGAGTTCTAAAGCGTAGAAGGAGGGATCAGTATACCAGGAGGTGGGCGGTGTGATGGCTTGCTCTATGGGGATTTTGGGGTCGAATTCACGCACTATTTTCTGAGCTTCATAACTCCAATTGAATGATACTGATAGAGAAGAAAAATTCGTTCTTGGTCTTGGACTTGGATTATTAAACTGCAAATGGGTTTGGAAGAGAAATACTCGACTGTTGGGTTTCAGCAGCTGCAGCAGAGTCATCGTTGATTCCAGACTCTGATTGATAGAGTTGCAGATATTCCGACTCCCCAACCTCTTTGTCTTTTATTGCCAGCACTAACTCTGCATGAAATACGCCGGATAAAAGAATGAACAATTGCAGAGCAGGTAAATTATAAATCAAGGCTCCGTCCAGCTGCAGCTGGCTTCGCCTCGGATTAAAAATAGCGGATAGCTACTGTAGATTAATTAGTTTAGGATGGCTTTAAATCAATCGTTAAGCACGTGTTTAAGCATGTGTTTAGAACATCTTAATTAGATTTGTTCATGGATCGGATTAGGTCAGATTCGGATTGAATTTGAATATGATATTGATGTTAAATATGCTTATTAAAATCTGGCTCAGCTTAAAATATGATCATTAAATTTTGCTTAAGCTCGCTTATATTTGTAAATAAGTAGTCCAAAGACTGTTTAAGCTTATCCATATTATTTTTTATAATTTATTTTTTTTAAAAAATATTTTTTAAAAATTTAATCTTTATTAATATAATAATTTTCTTTTATTAACTTTATAAATATAAATAATTTAACTTAATTTTTAAAGTTTACACTATAATAATATATATATGTATTGTTTACATGACAAAAATTACATAATACATAAAATATAAAATATATATATAATGTAATAGTAAAATGGGTTGGACTAGTCCCAGCCTATTGTTTAATCAGACCTAATTTTTTTGTCCAAGCTAATTTTTTAAGCCTAATATTTTTGTTCAAATCCTCCTAAATATCAAGCGGGACTTCAGGCTTGGACAGATAAACCGGCCCTTGAGCAAGTCTAATGTCAATGCAACGGTAACTTGAATTGCAATAAAATGATAAATTAATAATTAACAATTTTAGAGGATTTGGTTTAGAGAATATAAGATTGTTAAAAGGTTTGGTTCAAATAATGTTTCATTGAAAATATATTTGGTTAGCCATGAATACAATATTTCATTACCTTACTAAAATACCCTTACTTTTATTTTACAAGTCAATATTAGATAGTGACTCTTGCGATATGAGAGGTAGGGGCTATTTCGTTTGAGTGATATGAGATTACAAAATAATGTGATTAACCTTATAAGATTACTAATGCATAGTCTCATCAATCTGACATACATGTGTTTGGTTCACCTCTGTTCATACAAGATTATAGTGTTTAGATGACCAGTTATGTATAATTCCAAATTGACTAGGTTACTAAAATACCCCTAACCTTAGGAAGAAGAAATAAAAATTCTTTCTTGTCAACATAGAACTTTTATTCCTATAATGTCATTTGCAATTAACTAATATTTCAACAACTAACAAAATATTATTCAAGAATTAAGGTTACATTATCCAATAAAGCATAATACTACCGTGATACGAAAATAATTCCAAGTGAAGATCACCCATAAGCCTTCCAACTCTATGATCAAACTAAGAATATTCTTAGCATGCACTCGTGAGCCTTTTCCCAGCTCTTTTTGATTCATTAGCCCATTTTTCTTTTTGCCACACAGCCTTCAATAAAAAGTAGAATGCAAGTGAATTAATTTTCCAAGTACCAACTCAGGAAAAAAGCGAGAATCAAGAAATTTTACCTTATAATCCAACTAGATTACAAAAGAAACTGAGAATACTTTTAAACCTCTTGCATAAATATTTCCCTATCCCATCAAATAAGGTGAAAAATGAAGCCAAGAAACTGAAGTTTACAGATCTCTAGAGAAGGAAAAAAAGATTAGTTTGTACTGTAGTAAACAATTGGATGAACAAATACCAACATGAGCAGCCACTAATGTAAAGGTTAATAAGTGTTTGAATTGAAACACATAAGAGTTAAATTTATGCAAAAGTAAATAACCATCCAAAAGAGCAAACTACAACATGCATGATTGCCACTTAATCAACATTAATTAATACAACAATCATAGACTTGGAGTAAAATGAAGCCATTCTTATCGAGAATAATAAGTACAAAAATGAAAAAGTGGCTATTTTGGTTTATATCAATTAAACATATAACATATTTAAAGGCCCAAATCAAGTCAAATTGAAATTCAAAATAAGATTTTGAATTCCCTATAAGAATCTTCACATGTAAGATTTAGTGGGAGCCAGTAGCCTCTTGGCCTAGTGGCTAGGAGTGAGTTAGGGTTGGCATGTAAACTTGGGTTCAATTCCAAGCATCCTTTCCCTTTCCATTATTATCAAAAAAGTTAATAAACATGTCTACGGACAGCAAGTCATAAACAATTGGATGTAATTTTAAAAAGTTCCAAATGAGATTTATATATTTATATCCATGAACCATCAAACAAATCATTTTGTTTTAAGCTTGCAAAAGTGATTAGTTTTGGATCATTAGCTATCGAGCTAATTAGTTGATTCTAATAGTTATAAGACAACTAAGCTATGTAACTAGAATCAAGGTTGCATTGTGATCTAAATAGTTTAATGACTCGACAATAAAGATTAACGCATAGGAATGAACATATTCTCCATAAAAGACATAAAGAGCAATATGATAGTTTCCAGTGAAAATGAAAGATGTTAGCATATGCCCTTAAACCATTCAAATTGGGACATGGGATATACTGTCAACTAAATTGATGCTAGTTACTAGCTAAAGTAATACAAGATTTTTTTTCATGTTAATGGCATGATTGACTATTATGAAACCACTAATTAGATAAAGCTCATCAAGTTTAAAAGGCCTTATAAAGAAATTGAAATATGTTGCAATTATGAGATATTTAAGCATTAGGGCCAATTTCCTAAAAATATTCTTAATTATTGTATTGTCAAAAAATGACATTGACAATGCTCAAAGATTAGCACATGTTATGTCTTTTTACTTATGAAGTAAGCAACCAATCTTATAGGTTAAAGTATGCGAGATACTTGGGATGGCATGGGAGAGCTAGTTTTATGGAAACAAGTTCACTGAACCTAAACCCTATGAGAACTCCATTTGGTATTAGTCACTCAAGTATCTATGGAATATGTTCTCATGTGCCAGTCATGTAAATTGTCCTCAGACTTGTGTTACTAGGTCATCTTATGTGGGGAGTGTCATACTTTAATTTATCTAAAATGGGTCACTTTGGTATGGCATGATGCATATAGTGATGGGCGAATGATCCAAAGAGGATTCAATACTCCTGATGATATTAGAGATGTACCCTAAATGATCTTTACTATAGTTAATTGGATTAAAGTCTCTAGTAGAGGCACAATGAATTATGAGGAATCGTTCCTCATAGATTCATGATCATTAACCATTAATTGAAATATCTAACATGGATTGAAGTATAAGTAGACACTACACCATGCCCACGCTTATTATGCGATACACGGTAAAAGAACTGAGTTACACTGATAGGCTAGTTACTGAAAGATTTCAACGAGGTCACATTGACTCTTTAACATTTAGGTGGTCATGATAGGCTACTAATTCCCGCTCTTGACCTATGTACATGTTCAATTATATTAATTATGTTCATTTTCAGCATGTTGGGGTCCTAATGGGTCACACATAATAAGATGGAATTATTGGATTAAATCTAAGATTTAATTAAGTATGATTTAATTAAATAAAAGGCAAATTAAATGGAAGTCTTAATTGAATAGTTCAGTTAAGATTTATTTTAAGACATAAAATTAGATTTGAGAAATCTAAATTTTATTTTTTTAAGTCATGATGGAAAAGATTGTCTTATCCAGATAATGTCCAAATAAGGACATACCATGTACAGGTAGATAATGTTTATCTAAGTGAAGATAAAGTTGCACCTAATTGAATGTTTGATTTTGAATCAAACTCCAACCTTGGTTAAATGATTTAACCTATTAGGTTTCTATAATTAATCTTATTTTATAATTATTTGATAATTATATTTATAAGATTAATTCGATATGGATTATTTATATGATAAATAAGAGTTTTAATCATTGAATTAAAATTCCGAAGATACTTAATAATAGTTAACTTACCTATGGTACACCTAGCATGAGTTTTTGTTCACATCATCATGCATTAGCCAAAACCCTAGTGTCCATGATATGTGCAAGGTTCGACCACCATAAATAATTATCATTATCAAATTAAATTACTTAAAGTGAAAGTGTTTTACATTAGTAAGCAATGACTCTTCATTGATTAGATCAGGAAGAAATTAACTAAGCTTATGATTAAGAGAGCGAATGCATTTAGAATAGTTTCTAATGAATGGAGAAAATGAGAAAAGTAATTCTCTCAATTTCCCTAAGAAAGGAACACCACCATGTTGCCATCTTCTTGCCTCCTAAAAGTGCCATTCTTCTTTCTCCTTTAGCATAAACACCATCATAAAATCGTTCTTGGGTTGTGTGAAGGAAGAAGCCATTCGAAGTTACCTTTTGGTTGAGGTTTGTAAGCTTTCTGGCTAGCACCAGAGAACCATTGGACATCGTGAAAGCTCCAACAATTATCTATGTGGACAACCATTACAGGCAAGACTTGTGTGTTATTCGTGATCTTGGAGATCCTGTAGGAAGCCATTACTTCCACTCTCAAGGATCCTTTGGATTGATTGTAACTCCAGATTACAACATCTGAGAGTAAGATATCCTTTAAACAGATAAGTATTTTAATTTCAATAAATTTTTTTAAAGTTTACTATACATAAGTCTTTCTCTAAAAATCTGCATGGAAGTTGTAGACACTTAATTTTGTTTAGGCCTTTTCTTTGGTAATCTTAAAATATCTGAAATCAATGAGTAGGCAATCATCCCTATGATGGTAGACTTTCTTCAGATGGATTGGACATTTTCAAGACATTTTTAGTCCTGCTTAAATTGCTACAAGTGCACTTGACAGAAAAAATGCCATTTTGAGGGCCGATCTTGAATAAAAAGGCTAATATTAAGGTAAAAAATAGCTTTTAAATTTATTCTTTTGAAAATTTAAAATTTATTTTTACAGATGTGATCATGATCAAAGTTTCTTTTAGGAATTTGTTAAGAATTTTAATAAAAAATGAAAAGTTGACTATTGTATATTTTTACCAATACCCATAAAGTATTTATGCTAATATGCACTTTGAAAAATAAAAAATATTCAAGAAAAAAATTCATGTTGGCATTTTATACAATGAGGTGTTAAATTAATAGATTTATCAATTCAGTTTAAAATTTTCACTATACAACGAGTTTCTAGTTGCGACATTTTTTGATAAAACTTATTCCAAAATTCAAGTTTTTGTCTTTATCATTATCACCGATTAATACTTTGAAAAAGGTATTAAATTCAACTTGTTGTTTTTCATTAAAGATGGAAAGTTGACTATCATATATTTTTACCAATACTAATGAAGTATTTATGCTAATATGCACTCTAAAAATATAAAAAATATTCAAGAAGAAAAATCCATGTTGGCATTTTATACAATGAGGTGTTAATTGACAGATTTATCAATTCATTTTAAAATTTTCACTATACTACGAGTTTCTAGTTTTGACATTTTTTTGATAAAACTTATTCCAAAATTCAAGTTTTTATCTTTATCATTATCACCAATTAATACTTTAAACAAGGTATTAAATTCAACTTATTGTTTTTGAAGCTGGATTTATTTTTGGAATTTCCTTGTTTCCAAATTACAAAGTTTTCTACTCCATAAATTTTATAGGATTTTTCTAGTTTATAATTTTTAAAATTCTTCAAATATTTTTATTAAATTAATATTAAATTAATTTTTAAAAATTTATTTTATTTTATTTTATCAGTTTTACTTTTTTTTTTTCAAAAAATACTTTTCTTTTGTAAAGGTTTTTCTCGTAAAATTTTATGAGTTTGGGATATTTAATTCTCTTTTTTTTTTTTCCACAAAGGACTTCTTAAAAATTTTCTTGTATAATTCAATACTATAAATTATTATAAGAAAATTTTATTATTTATTTGGGCCCAGTTTTCTTAATAGGCTTAAAATTGGTAAATTTTATTTTTGGGCCTAATAAGCCCATTTATATCTCAACAAGCCCAATAATATTTCTAAGCCTATTTTTTATTTTTCATTAAGCCCATTTCATTCTCTACAAGCTCAACAAGCCCAATTCTTAATTATTCTAGCAAGCCTATTTCATTTCCAACAAGGCCCGATTAGGCCTATTTTGATTTTTAACAAGGCCTAATAATTCTTTCTCTTTCTAAAATTTTTATTAATTCTTATGGATCCAAAATTTTTGCATGAAAATTTAATTGGGCCTTTTACGCGTTTAAATTCAATTTATTAATAACTTTCAATTCCTTGCAATTTAGTCCCTCCACTTCAATTTTTCATAAAATTTGAAATTTGAAATTAGAATTTTTATTTTTCATATATTTTTGAAAATTTATCAATAATTATGCTCAATTTCAGAATTATTTAGTTAAATTATACTAGAATTAATTTAATTAGGATTAAACTTTATCATAAAGTTTAATATCATTTAAACCCTTATTAACCCTAGCTTAGCCCACATGAGTCACCCATTTATGCTTTTGACTAACAATGTAAAAAAGACAAAACTAATTAAATGAATCTTATCAAAATATGAAAAAATAGCCAGAAAATAAATAAAATAAGAAAGGAAAAATCAAGAAAAGCCTAGAAGGCTTTCAGTTAAGGGCACTTATTTTTGCCCTTGGCTGAATTCCTTCCCTTGTAAATAAGGGAAGGATTCCTCATTTTGGAGCTTAATGATTTTCCAACAAAAAAAAACCAAAAATACAAAAGAAAATAAAAATTTTCTTATATTTTCTATACTTTCAAGGTAAAAAAAACACTTAGAAAATTTCTAGTTTTTGTTATTTTCGTTCATTTTTTTCCTTTCAGTGAGCCAAAATCATGCTTGAGCTCATGGATTTTAATCCATGTTGAAAGGCCAAGCATGTTAGCTATGAATAAAGTTTCTTGATTTTGTTGTTTTATTTAATTTTTATTAGCAATAAGTTGATTTTTATCATGATAATTTGTGTTTGTTGGTAGAAATATTGTTATTTTCAAGTATATATTTTTGTGTTATTTTTCTTAATATTTACATGTTGGTTTATGTTGATATATTCATTATTTATCATGATTTTATGCATTGTTAAGCTTGGTAAAAAAATATGACATGTATATATATTAATATTTATGAAAATATGTGATGGAAAAAATTATATTGATGAAATATATGCTGGCCAAAAATGGTTAAGGCGTTTAAATAATTTTTTATGCTTGATTTCATGGTATTTTGGATTATTTTATAATACCTAAAACTTGTAGGGGTTTAAAAATAATTTTCCCAAAATTTTGAAAGCCTTGGAAGGGTAATTCCATGCTTGGTTGAAAATAATATGGGTGATTTATGATGTTTTGATTTTTTAGCCTATTTTGTAATTATGCAAAGTTTAGGGATTAAATTACAAAAATAAAAAAAAATTATTTCAAGGCCTTCCATGCTTAGCTAAATCCATCTTGAGACATCTAGGAGTGTTTTTCAAGCATTTTAACATATTTGAATGTGTTTTAAGCATTTTTAGCCATTATGGGTTATTTTTGTAATTTTTAAAGATTTAGGGTCTTGTTCGTAAAAATTGAAAAAAATTGTTCCAAGGCCCAAGGTACATGGCCAAATACTATATGTGATTTTTAGTGAATTTTTCATGTTGATTTTGATGTGTTTGATGTTATATTTTGTAATTTATTTCATGTGAGGACTTATTAAAAAAATGAGGTTCTATGGTGAAAACCCGAAAAGGTATTGCAACGTGGCCTGGATATGAATCCTGACTAGGCCAACTTAAAATGGCGAATGTATCCCTTGTTTCTATATAAATATCTATATAATTATTTCTTTCTATTTTTAAGGGTCCATATCTTCATTAATATTATTTTTCGTACCTAGGGACTAAATTGTCGAGATGAATCACTCACTCGACTTCTCTAAATAATGGTTACGAAATGACCATCTATTTTGGAGTCATCACCAATCTTATTTTAGCCAGGTGAGATTGGACACCTGCCGGAGTTTATATTTTTGAAGGTTACAAAACCCCTGAAATCGCATAAAAGGGTCCCGGAGTCGGTTACAATCATAAGTAAGGATCGACCTTCTCGTGATGCCCAGTAATGGGTACCTCATTAATCACGTGTTAACTTAAATTTTGATTTTTGTTTGGTTCCAATATTTGATATTTAATTATAATTCTCATAATATTTCGTTATAGAAATTTATTATTCTGAGAAAGTCAGGTTTTAATGCTTTTGGTAATCACAAAATTATTCGTATCCTCCCAGAAAACCAAGTGGGCATGAATTTCTCTATCATATCCCGCCAGAGAACCATGCAGAATATGAAAAGTTTTATTTTTCTGAAATTGAAAAATCCTGACTTCCTATTTGAAAAGGATATCTCGCTCTTAAAATAATCCGTAAAATTTCTCACATATACTGGTAGGAATCTTACGTATTAATTTAATTAGAAGACATTGCCTTATTTATAAAAATAATTTTATTATTAAAAATACAGACTCTATGACCTAAAAATGACCGAATATTATAAAGATATTCTTAATGTGTACTTTTAACGTGAAAGTATCCTAGTATTCATATAAGATATGGTTTAAATACAAAATTATGAAAATACTCCTAAGGTATATCTTCTACTTAAAAGTACCCCGGTAACCCCTGAAGGACTCGAAAGTGATTGAAAAAGGGCGAACCTATCCTAAATATGCATTTCTAGCCTAAAAGCATCTTAATACTTATCTAAGACTAGACTCAAAGAAAAATGATGAAAATGCCCTTAAGGTATACCTTCGATCTGAAAGTATCTCAGAAACCCTAATGGACCTTAAAATGATCTAGGAAGGCTAAACTAATCCTAAAAATTCACCTTGGGCATAAAAGTATCTCACTAAAAAAATTACCAAAATACCCTTAGAGTATACCTTTGTCGTGAAAGTATCTCGTAACCCTAATAGACCTGAAAATGATCTAGGAAGGCTAAACTAATCCTATAAATTTACCTTTGGCATAAAAGCATCGCAATAAAAAAATTACCAAAATGCCTCTAGGGTATACTTTCATCGTGAAAGTATCCCGGTAACCTAATGGACCTTAAAACAACCTCAAAAAGCTAAAACAATCTTAAATATTCACCTTTTGCATAAAAGCATCTTGGTGAACAAAATTATCAAAATGCCCTTAAGGTATACCTTTGATATGAAAGTATCTCGGTAACCGTAATAGACTTTAAAATGGCCTTGAAAGGCTAAATCAATCCTAAATATTCACCTTTGACATAAAAACATCCCGGTGAACAAAATTTTCAAAACACCCCTAGAATATACATTCAACGTGAAAGTATCTCGGTAATCCTAATAGACCTTAAAATGATCTAGGAAGGCTAAACTAATCCTAAAAATTCACCTTCGGCATAAAAACACCCGAAAAGCAAATTTACCAAAAGGCCCCTAAAGTATACCTTCGACGTGAAAGTATTCCGGTAACCCTAATGGACCTTAAAATGATCTTGAAAGGCTAAACCAATCCTAAAATACTCACCTTTAGTGTAAAAGCGTCTCGATGAGCAAAATTACCAAAATACCTTTAAGGTATACTTTTAACATGAAAGTATCTCGATAACCTTAATGGACCTTAAAATAACCTAAAATGATGAAAAATAAATGAATTTAGTCTAAAAGGAAAAGCTAAAGGTTTAAGTTTGACTTAAAATGCAAAATTTGCACTCAACCCCCTAAATTTTTTAAAATTACATTCGCATCCTTCGGAAGATCGAACAAATACAAAAAGTTTTAAAAATTTCTATTTCCCTACAGAAAGCCATAGAAATAATAGAAATCGGTAAAACTAGTGAAATATACCTTTTGCCCCCTAAAAATAAAAATTTGCTATTTAGTCCCTAAATTTTTAAAAATTTTCATTTTAATCCCTACATAGTAAAATACCCTAAAAATCATAAAATCACATGAAAATATACATGGAAAATACAGCAAATATATTAACAGGAATTTGGCTAAACACCTTGGCCTTAAAATAACATTTTTCTATATTTTGCAAAATAACCATTAAACTTTATAAAATTACATTTTGTCCCCTTTATGATAAAATATCACAAAACATCACAACAAATCATCAAACCAGCAAAGAATCACCAAAAAAAACATGGCAAGAATGTTTATAAAAATTCGGCCAAACACCTTTAGCCATGAAGCCTATTTTTCATATTTTGCAATTTGGTCCCTAAACTTCTAAATATTACAAAATGACCCTTAAAATATTGAAAATACCTAAAACATGCTTGCTAACATATGAATAAAAAATCTCATGGCTTACAAAGCTCTCGGCCAAGCCAAAAATATAACATAAAAACTTTTACAACTTTTGCAATTTAGTCCCTAAGTTTACAAATATTACAAAATAACTTAAAAAAACCTAAAATGAAAGCAAAAATAAACACAAAATCGCCATTGTCAAGCCCAATCAGCTTTGGCCAAGGTGTAGAAAGCATCAAGACAAAATTTTTTTCATCATGAAATTTCATAAATAATGTCATAAATTTATAAACAAATTTTTTAAGCTTAAAAATACAAAAAAAAAATCACTAATATTTTAATATAAATGATCATAAACATAACATAATAAATATTATAAAACATGTATTCATTGAAGATAATATCATTATTACAAATGAACACAAAATATTATATTAAAAAAAGAAAGAAATACGACAAAATCAAATAAATCAAGAAAATCCATAAAATTTAATCATTATTTTCATGCTTGGCCTTTCAACATGGAATGAAACCCATGAGCTCAAGGAATCATAAAACTCCCTAAACTAAGAAAGCAAGATGAAATCAACATAAATATAAGATTTTGGAAGAGAAGTTACCTTGAAAGCTTGAAAAACATAAAAAACCTACGTAATTTTTATGAATTTTTGGAGTTTTTGGCTTATGGAAGTTATGAACTATTTGGGAGAATTTTTTTCATTCTTTTTTTCCAAGTGAGGGGACGGTAAGATGATGGATTTTTGAATCCATCTTGCCGTGAGGTTCCATCCATAATCCATCAAATTTTCCTTCATTTATTACAAGTCATAATTTATTGATTTTTTTATTTTTTTATTTGATTTGTTTGAGATATGATTTGATTTTTTATAAATTGATTGGATTTAAATTTATAACTTTTGTCTCCTTGTGATGTCATGCATGATATCATTGACTTTTATAGATATTTTTAGTGATATTCGTATATAATATGTAAAATTATATCGTAAAAATTAACTATAAGAACTAAATTGTAAAAATTAAAAATTATATTTTTAAAATAAAATTTCATATAATCAATTTTATTCAATTTAATAATAAAAACATTTTTTATGTACGAGGAAAAAAATCAAAATAGCAAACTTGCAAAATTTTATAAGAAAAAATTACCGAGAAAAATTGTTACATGTAAAAAAAATGCAAAATAAATTAAATTTTGAAAAAATAATTTAATGTGAATTAAACAACAATATTTGAAAAATTTTAAAAATTATAAACATAGAAAAATCCTAACGAGGAAATTTACGGAGTAGACAGGAAAAATTTAAAACTCATTAAATAAATGAAAATTTTCAAAACTGATTTAATATAAATTAAATAATAATATTTAAACAATTTTGAAAATTATAAACTCAAAAAAATCCTACCGAAAAAATTTACGGGTAGAAAACTTCGTATTTCGATAATAGAAAAATTTTAAAACTCATAAAATAAATTAAAATTTTCAAAACTGATTCAATATAAATTAAATAATAATATTTGAAGAAATATAAAAATTAGAAACTCAAAAAATCTCACCGAAAAAGTTTACGGAGTATAAAACCCGTATCTTGGTAACAAAAATATTCTAAAACTCATAAAATTAATTGAAATTTTCAAAACTGATTTAACATGGATTAAAAAATAATATTTAAAGAATTTTAAAAATTATAAACTAAGAAAAATCTTCTCAAAAAAATTTACAAAGTAGAAAACTTTGAATTTTAAAAACGGGAAAAAATGTAAAACTTTTAAAATAAAATGAATTAAAAAAACTAATTTAATAGTGGTTAAATGAAAATATTTAAAGAATTTTGAAGTTCAAAATTCGAAAAAATTATACCAAAAATTTTATAGATTAAAAGAAAGCTCATATTTTAGGATCGAAAAATTTCAAAGATTTCATTAAATCTTATAAAAAAATGAATTAAATAAAACATATTAACCAAAACATTGATTTACAAAATGGTAAAGACAAAAATTTAAAATTCAGAATAATTTTTTCAGAAAAAATTTCATAAGTAAAATACTTGTTATACTATGAAAAATTTAAAATGAATTATAAAATGGACAACTTGACACCTTGTGGTATAAAATATTAATATGAATTTTTCCTTGAATATTTTTGACTTTTTTGGAATGCATATTGGCGTGAATACTGCACAAGTATCGGTAAAAATATACGATGGTCAATTTTTCAAGCTTTACAAAAAAATCTTAAAAAATTCATGAAAATGAGAAATTTGACCGTGATATTATCTACAGGAATGATTTTTCAAATTTAGCAAGGAAATATTTGAAAACAAGATTTTCCTTTTGAATATTTGTCTTTTCATTCGAGATCAGTCTTCAAATGGCATTTTTTCTTCAAGTGAACTTACGGCTATCCAAATTATGACCAGAAAGGTCTTGAAAATGTTTTATTTATCTGAAAAATATCAATTCCGATAAGGATGGCCGTTAAGTTCTTGATCTCAAATATGCAAGATTATTATAAATGAGGCCTGGACAAAATTAAGTGTCTACAGCTATCCCTCTTTGACCATTATTGAGAATAAGAAATAGAGCAAAGACCAAATAGACATGATTTTGTTCGGGTCATTAAGCTTTGAAAACTAAACTCAAAATGAAAATTATAGCTAATTAGCCTTAAGGAGAAATCTTAAATTAAACGACGATTAGGGCGAGACCTAAGTCACAGTTAGTTTAGTGAGACAAAACCATGCTGGTCAACAAACAAAAAGAGCTAATTGGGATGAAACCTTACTAGTCAATAGTGGTAAGGGGCTAACTAAGGCAAACCCTACAGGTCAACAAAGATAAGGTCAACTGAGACAAAATCTACGAGTCAAAAAAAATAAAAGGTTGAACGGGACAAAACCATCAAGTCAACAAATGAAAAGAGTTGACCGGGATGAAACCTACAAGTCAACAAATAAAAAAAGGTGGCTAGGGTAAAATCCACAAATCAACATATAAAAAAAGTTGACTAAGATAAAATCAATAAGTCAACAGATAAATGTTGACTGGGATGAAACCTATAAGTCAATAAATAAAAAGAGTTGACCGAAATGAAACCTACAAGTCAATAAATAAAAAGGGTTGATCAGGATCAAACTGATAAGTCAACAAATGAAAAAGGGTTGACTGGGATGAAGCCTATAAGTCAACAAAGGTATGGGTTGACCAGGACAAAATCTACAAGTTAACAATAGTACGGCTTGACCAAGATGAAACCTATAAGTCAACATATAAAAGAGGTTAACTGGGATAAAACTGATAAGTTAACCAAGGTCAAGGTTAACTAGGATGAAACCTACAAGTCAACAAATGAAAAAAGTTATCAGGGATAAAATCAACAAGTCAACAAAGGTACGGGTTGACCAGGATGAAACTTACAAGTTAACAACAGTATAGGTTAACCAGGATGAAACCTATAAGTCAACATATAAAATAGGTTGATTAGGATAAAACTGACAAGTCAACAATGGTAAGGGTTGACTGGGATGAAACCTATAAGTCAACAAAGGTATGGGTTGATTGGGATGAAACCTATAGGTCAATAAATGAAAAAGGTAGACCAGGATAAAACCAACAAGTCAACAAATGTACGGGTTAACTAGGATGAAACCTACAAGTCAACATATAAAAGAGGCTTGGGATGCTTTGTCAATTTAAAAAGATGAGAGAGTTACTATTCGACTTTGAGGGAATAAGCATGACCATTATTCTTTTTTCACATCCTGTTTAATTTTTCCTGCAAGTTATTAAATGTAAATGCATGCATAATGCAGAAATTATTCCTAAAATGTCTTTTTGTTTTGAATGTGTGCTTTTTCTTGAAGTTGAAGGCATTTTTAAAAAATGTTGCAAATATTTGTATTTCCTTTTAGGTAAAGGAGTCAACCTAAACCTCAATTTAAAGGTATATGCAAAAGATGAACTTACTCCGATACTCGGGGCTGAAGGCATTTTTCAAAAAACGTTGTGAAGATGTTTTTCTTTGATTAAAAGAAACAAAGCTAATATGATGCTTGGGTTTAAAGCTTTCTGTGATCGAAGGGGTAAATAAGGCTGATGATGCCTGCATTTAGAACTTATTATGCATAATCTATTTTTCTTTTTATAAAAAAATATACTTTAATCATGACTTTCAAATTTCTTTTTCTTTGATGATACTCATGTTATCAATTGATTTTAACCCTCCTAGAATACCCCAAGAATTGAAGCAGTAACTAAAATCCCCATAATGTTTAAACTCAATCCAAAGTAATACAAAAAAATCTCATTGTTATTTATTTCTAAAGTGTCAACCATTATTTGTTAGAAACATATGCAGATGAAAAAGGGATAACAAAGTTAAAAATGATAGAGGTACAAATGAAGGTAATAAAGGCATGAATAAAAGAGTGAAAAGTGTATGAATAAAGAAGTATAGATACATTCCAATAAAGGGAAAGAAATACAATATTAGGTTTCTTAATAAGAGTTTATACAAAATATGGGACAAAAATAGGTTTTATCCAGATGGTTGGAATCTCATTCAAATCTTCAAAAGCCTTTCTTGATCAGAACAATGTTCTTTCATGGATCAATCTCTTAGAAGATGTCTTTGATTACATAATGCCTTCCTTTTCGATCTTGAATTTTACGAATTTCCTTTTACAATCATCATTTTACCTGAGTTGCCCTTTTTGGGTTTTTAACTTAAGGCTTTTCATTTTAACTTTTTTTTTCTTTTTTCTCTATTTTTTTTAATTTTTAAACATAATACTATTTTACATTATCAGCATTGATAGGATTGGGTAAAGTGTGCCCATCCATTTCTACTAGAATTAATGCCCCATCGAAAAATACTTTTTAAACCACATAAGGTCCTTCCCAATTCGGAGCCCATTTACCTCATGAATCTCTTTGGCCCAGAAAGATTTTCTTTAATACCAGCTCCCCTTCATGAAATTGTCTTAGGCAAAACTTCTTATCACGAGCTCTCATCATTATCTTTTGATACATTCACTCATGCTAAATTACTTGCAGTTTTTTCTCTTCGATAAAATTCAACTGTTCATAGCGATCTCGAACCCACTCAGCTTCCTTCAATTTAGTCTCTAGTAATACCCGGAGGGAGGGAATTTCGACCTTAATTGGTAAATAGCTTTTGTGCTATATACCAGCGAATAAAAGGTTACCCCAGTAGAGGTCTGCACTAAAGTTCTATATGCTAAAAGTGTAAAAGGGAGTCTTTCATTCTAATCTTTATAGGTCTTCACCATCTTAGCCATAACCTTCTTAATATTTTTATTGGCTACTTTCACCACTCATTCATCATCGAACGGTATGTCACTGAATTATGATGAGAAATTTTGAGTTGGGTACATACCTCTGTCATCAATTTATTATTCAAATTGGAGGCATTGTTAGTTATGTCCTCTCAGGTATTCCAAAATGGCAAATAATATTAGTCTTCAGGAATTTAATTACCGTTGACTTTGTCACATATGTGTAAGAAGCTGCTTTGACCCATTTGGTGAAATAGTCTATAGCCACCAAAATAAAACGATGATGATTTGAAGTTATAGAGGTAATTAGCCCAATAACATCCATGCCCCACATAGAAAAAGGGCCACAGAGTAGTTATGACATGTAATGGTGAATGCGGGACATGAATCTTATTTGCATAAATCTGACATTTATAACATTTCTGAGCATACCTAGTACAGTCTCCCTCTATAGTCATCCAAAAGTAACCCAGCCTTATAATTTCTCACCATTTTATGCCCATTGGCATGAATCCCATAAACTTCCTCATGTACTTCTTCCAAAATTCTCCGTGCTTCAAGAGCACCTACACATCTTAATAATGTCTGATCATAGTGTCTCTTATAAAGAATTTCACCATCTAGAATAAAGTTCATTGCTAATCTTTTCAAGGTTTTTTTATCATTTTCAGAGGCGTTATTCGAATATTCTTAGTTCTTGAGATACCTTTTAATATCATAATACCACGGATGGCCATCTGGTTCAGCTTCAACATTGTTACAATATGCAGGCAATTCATGTAAACTCATCTAAATCGAGATCATTTTTTTCGTTCTCACCCACCTTAAACATTGAGGCAAAAGTAGCAAGAGCATCATCCATCTAATTCTTATCTCAAGGCAAGTGAACAAAATCCACCAAATTAACTTTTTATATTGAGCCAAGCTCGAATCACGGGTTTCCCATTCTCTTCGTAACTGATAAATCACTAGGGTTGAATCCCCATAGGCTTTCAATACTGGCACATTTCTCTCAATGGCTGTACGAAGTCCCATAACACATGCTTCATACTCTGTCACATTATTTTTACAATCAAAATCCAATTTAGTGGTAAAAGGATAATAATTTTCTCAGTGAGATATGAGAATTGCTCCAATTCCATGACCCACAGCATTTGAGGCCCCATCGAAATACATTTTTGATTTTACTTTTTCTGCTTGGCCACCTTCTTCTTTGATAGAAACATTCATCAAATATTCATCAGAAAAATCAAAATCTAGTAGCTGATAATCATTAAGAGCCCAGCTCACCAAGAATTCGACAATGGCACTTCCTCTGATAGCTTTTTGGCTCACATAAGCTATATCATATTATGATAATAACATTTGCCATCTTGCTATTCTTCCAGACAATGCTAGGGCTTTAAAAAGATACTTGATTGGATCTATTTTGTTGATAAACCAAGTGGTATGATATAGCATATATTGCCTGAGCCTTTTTGGAGTCTAAACTAGGGCATAATATATTTTCTCGATTTGGGAATAATTTACCTCATACTCTAAAAACTTCTTGTTGAGGTAATATATTGCCCTTTCTTTCTTACCAGTCTCATCATGTTGCCTTAGCACACATCTCATCAATCGCTCAAATATTGAAAGGTATAATATAAGGGGATGCCCTAGAATCGAGGGTACAAGAACTGGAAGATTTGCTAAATATTGTTTCACCTTTTCAAATGTTATTTGACAATCTTCATCTAACTCTCCTGGGTTATGTTTTTGAAGAAGTTGAAAGATTGGATCACACTTGTCCATGAGTTGAGAAATAAAACGAGCACTGTAATGCAACTTCCCAAGAAAGCTTCTTACTTCCTTTTGTGTGCGTAGAGGTGGCAACTCCTAAAGAGGTATAATCTTATCAGGATCAACCTCAATCCCTCTTTCACTTATGATGAAACCCAATAGCTTCCTTGATCTTGCACCAAAAGTAAACTTTTTTGGATTCAACTTTAGCCTATATTTTCTTAACCTTTCAAACAATTTTCGTAAATCCATGACATGCTTTTCTTCTTGAGGAGATTTGACAGTCATGTTGTCTACATACACCTCGATTTTTTTATGCATCATGTCATGAAATAAAGTGACCATTGCCCTTTAGTAAGTTGCCCCTGCATTTTTTAGCCCGAATGGCATCACCCTATAACAAAAGGTACCCCACATAGTGACAAAAGTTGTCTTCTCCATGTCTTCAGGGCCTATTCTAATATGATTATAGTTTGAAAATCCATCCATGAAAGAAAAAAAACAATTCTTTGTTGTGTTATTGACTAACATATCAGTATGAAAAAGAGAAAAATTATCTTTTGGGCTTGCTCGATTCAAATCCTGGTAGTCTATACACATTCTAACTTTTTCATCTTTCTTGGGAACCGAAACAATATTAGCAACCCATTCCGGATACTTTGACACTTTAAGAAATCCAGCATCAAATTGTTCCTTCACTTCCTTCTTAATTTTCGACAGCATTTCAAGCTTCATTCTTCTCAATTTCTACTGAATCGGCTTGCATTTTAGTTTTAAAGGTAGCTTATGAACCACTATTTCTGGGTCTAAACTTGGCATATCTTGATAGGACCATGCAAAAACATTGCGAAACTTTTGGAGCAATTTTATCAGCTCTACTTTAGTTGTAGGCATGATAACAGTTCTAATTCTGACTTCTTTTCTATCATCCTGGTCCCTCAAGTTTATAACCTCTATGGCCTCTTTATAGGGCATTATTCGTTCATCCTCTTGCTCAAGTAATTTTAACAAGTTAAATGGTAAGATGTAATTATTGAAATCTTCTTCGAGATCATCCTAGTTTGAGTAGATGGATCTTTCAAAATTGACTTTTGAATTCTAAAAGAGATCATCCTTTTCTTTTTGGTCAAGGGATCTGTAAAAGCAAATAAAACAAATATGGGCAAACAAGAAAATATGAGATGATTTATATATAAGTATGTGAAAAGGGAAAAGAGTATAAAAGGAAAAAGATAATATAGATGTAAGGGAATTCTGAATACATACAAAAAGTTTATGAATTTCATTTCTAAAAATGATGATATGACACATTTATGCCCTTTACAAAAAGACCCTTGTATGTTTTTTTAGGCCAAAACTAATGAGGTGAGTTCTTGGAATTACTTTGGATTAGTCCTAGACACTATAGTTCTTTCAGTAACAGTCCAATTGGTCCAAACATATCCAATAGGGTAGGGATAAATCCCATGATCATTTATCGGCTCTTCATTATCTGAATTGACTACGTTCACTTGAAAATTCACAAGACTCGAAACGATTATCATCATATCATCACTTGCTTTTTTGCCTTGAACAGCAGATTGATGGTTATACCATAGCAAAAAGTTTTTTCAAAGAAGGATATGGAATTAAATCCTGATTCAAACTCTTCCCAATAACTTGTTTCCCTATTTTTCTTTTCAAATTACTTTCAAGGTTGTAACCCAATCCACATCGATCTATTTTACCAATCACCTGAATAGATTGACTTATCCCTTGCAAACGCTTGCCGAGCCCTTTTTCTACTCAAGCATCTCTTCCTATCATGAGCTTTGAACCCATATGAGTGCTTTTGGAAAGTCGAGGCATTGAAACTAGAGACCTCTCAGCAATAAAAGTAGCATTAACAACCTCAAATGCCCTAAATGAGCATTCATGTGCATCAGCATTCACTTCAACATAATGAGGCTCAGTTTGAGGTTATAGCTATTATGTCTTCTTCACCTAATATGGTAACCAATTTGTCCTCAATTATAAACTTCACCTTTTAATGAAAAAAAGATGGTACAGCACCAGTAGAGTGTATTCAAGGTTGTCCGAAGAGATAGTTATATACAGGGGCAATATCTAATACATGAAATTCAATATCGAAAGGGCATGGGCCAATCTTTAAGGAGATAAAATTAATTCTTTTAATCTCTCTCTTTGTCCCATCAAAAACTTTGACCACTTTTTGACTATACTTAAGCTAACTGTGGTCCACTGGTAACCTGGACAACGTAACCCATGGCATGACATTGAGAGCTGAACCATTGTCGATAAGTACTTTAGGTAGTATAGTCCCATTACAATCAGTAGTTATATGCAAAGCTCTCATGGAAGTTGTCCCACCTAGGGGAATTTTATTATCGCTGAAGTAGATAAAATTATCAAGAATGATGTTTATTTACCCGATGATCAAGCTTGCTAACTGAAATGTCCTTCAAGACATAAGCCTAATTAAACACTTTTAACAGTGCATTTTGACGAGTTTCTGAGCTAGCAGTAATGCTAACATAGAAATTTTTGCTGGCTGCTGCTTTAATTGGTCCACAATGATGTACTAGCTATACTTTATGAATTTCAAAAATTCAGTAGCATCTTTTTTTTTAACAGGTTTTTAAATTTTGAGAAGACTATCTACAATAGTTATTGATTTTCTAAACACTTGCCCTTTTGTTTTTGGCTTGGCAATAGCTTCACTACTTTCTGGGTTATAGACTCATCCACTTCGAGTCATATGGCTGACTCTAGTGACATCAAGAGCTACTAATTGACTTGCCCAAGCTTTGGAAGTTGTCACTCCAGCATCATATCTTCAAGGTACTTGCTTGTTGTCTTTGTATAGAAAAAGTGTCAGAGTTTGAATAATAAGCTTTGGAACATTCTCATTCTTGGGAGGCACGGGTTTTGGTCGATTACCGTAAATAACCAACAAACGACCCACCCTATAGGGCAATTTAGATGACCCTTCATCAGCCATGTTAACTGATTTTTCTTCATGTCGAGGTCTAAATAAAATTTAACTTCTCCATTAGCAATCAGTTTCTGAACTAAGGCTAAAAAATCTGAATAATTCTATAGACTATGCCCATCAACAGCATGAAACTTGCAAAAGTTTAGGCTTGGGTTTGATTAGTAACTCATATATTAATGATTCTAAGGATTCTTCTTTCAATTAGAATAGCCTAAACTTCTTCGATCGGGGTCTTGACCTTTTGCACATCTTTTTTTACCTTATACTCCTCTTCAGGGATTAAAGCATTAACTCTCGATTTAGAATGATTGGGTAAAGGGTTCACCATTACACTAGGTTCTAGGGTCATATCAAATTTAAAAGCTCATCTTGCCAGAAGACTATGGGCCTTATTTTTAAAGGCGGTACAATTTTCAATTGGATGGCTAGCTACTGCATGGTACTCACAATAGGCATTCGAGTTATACTAACTACATAAGTCACCCGCATATGGTTTTGTAAAGAAAGAAGCTACTAATCGAGCCTCCAAAAGCTTATCAAATATTTTTTTGTAAGAATAAGGAAGAGGCTCATGATGAGGTATTAGTTGGTTATTTCTTCGGGCAAGATGATTTTCATTGGTCTGTGTTTGGTTTTAACGACGATTCTGGGTAGTATTCTATGGTGAAAGGGAGGCAAAAGGTCAAGGTGTATTCAGAGATAGGGTATTCTCGGGTTGCTGACTTTGATTTCGATAGAAAAGATGAGATTCTTGGCAGAAAGGTTGACACACATAGTTGACGGATGAAGTTTCCTCTTTCTTTTTGGAAGGTTAGGTTTTTTTCGTAGTGGAGGGTTCTTCTATCGTAATTTTTTTGCCTTTATGGCAGCTTTGATTAGTTCTTCAAAAATAATAAGATCAGAGAAATTTTTGGTTGCATTTCCTACCAATTTATCATAGTAGGAAGGACATAAGGTGCTTACAAACAACATGGTGGTTTTTCTCTCGATTAAGAGGGGCTGGACTTGAGATGCCATATCTCTCTACCTTTGAGCATACTCTTTAAAAGACTCAGTGGGCTTGTTTTCTATATTTTGAAGGGTTAACCTATTTGGAACCCATTCAGCCATATGCTTGTACTATTGCAGGAATGCATTAGCTAAATCTGACCAGCATTGAATTTGACTACGAGTCAAATTGCTAGACCAGTTCAATGCCGATCCAATTAAACTTTCCTGAAAATAGCGAATGATAAACTTATCATTGTGTGAATAGCCTGCCATCTTTCGAATGAATATCTTGATGTGAGCACGTGGAGAAGTAGTGCCCTTATATTTTTTAAGTCTGAGCATTTTAAATTTTGGTGGCAAAATCAAATCGAAAACCAAACTAAGATCCTCCACATCTACACTAGTGCAAAATTCCTCCTTTTCTATGGTTTTCAACCTTCTTTCTAAGAACTATAATTTTTCTTTCTCGATTTCTACTTCAGTTTTGGCTATCAGGAATTGTTATCTCCTGTCGTGCAGCTCTAGTATCAACCCTTTATGAGAAAGTGTCGGGATTAATAACAATAACTAGAGGTGGTGTAGCTCAGGGGCTATTTTACTGCATAGTTGGCATATTTAGGGTTTGTGTTTCTTGTACAAGTGCTTGTTATGTCTTAGGTTGGACCCCTTCAGATGAACCGACATGAGTAGGATCGATTTCAGATAGGTATGTCGACTCTCTTGCTAATAGTACTTCCATCAACCTGGTGATTTGGGCTTGCATTTCTTCTTCTCTTTTGATCATATTCTCTTGGGATTGACATTGGCTTTCTTCAAGTCTTTCCAATCTTGCCAACTGATCGTGCGCCATTTTCTTTCCTCTAAATCTAGTGTAATAGCAATGAGTAAATTGTTGTTCAGTAGGCCTCTCCTGATTAGCAATGTTTAAAACCTTGAAAAAAGAATTCCAAATTTTATTAAATTATGATTTTATTAATGAATGAATTTATATACGTATGTTAATGACACAAATGTATGATATGAATGTATAAATGCAACTATAGAAGTGATTGCTTTAGTAAAAGATTTCAAAATCCTATATTTCCATTAACTTTGCAAAATGTTACACATTGTCTATCATGTTAGGATTACATCCAAGGAAAGTTCTAATCTGGTCATATTGCTATTTTACTTGTTCTAGAAACATAATTACAACAAGACCAAATTTACTAATTGGCTTAATTTGATTTTTCAGAACATAAATTTTCTCCACCATATATCTTGCTTGAATGACCGCCGAGTGAATCTACTGTGTAAGGTGATCAATGTAGAATTGCTGACCCAAAGAGATGGCTTTCCATCTATTAGACTTATTCTCGACCCAATACAGCTTATTATCCCAGGATATGTACATTTTTTGATAAGCTTGTGCCCAGGCATCAATATCACGTTGTTGTTGAAGCAAGACTTGTCCCATTTCCTTGACAGTCATAGCAAGAATTTCCCTTTCCTAGAACAATCTAGTCATTCCTTCTTGCTCTGCACCCAAAGTAATCCTGGGCTATTCATTACTTTCTATAGATCTCTTTAATCGAGTGTAGGTGCTAGTGTGTGCTTTTCTCTCCCGTTTGAAAGCGACTACATTGGCTTCTCCTTCTAAGGCCCTAGTTTTGCACACCCCCAACTCTTGGCAAAGTTTGTACATCTCTTTTGACGTCTTACTGAAAAATTTGCTCGAACTCTGGAATATGCTGGCAAGTCTCATCTTTTTATTTTGCTCGATCCAATCTTATTTCATTAAGTTATATTATTCTTCCATCTTCTTGACATCTTTTTCCTTGGCCTTCATTTTCATCTTCAAGTACATAATTTCTTCCTGAAAAGCTTGGTTTTCCGTGGCTAATCATTTTTGGTCTCTTTCGGCTTCTTGTTTTATCAACTCCACTTTAGAAGGCATTAGAGGTTGTGATTGTATAGGCACCTGAGGATTAAATCCATCTATACTCTGGATGATTAAATTACATCCTCGAATACACCTTCAAGCATCATACCCAAGAGTGGTTTGATCCATGTAAGCACTTATCCCTAATTCATACCTTATAACCTTTTCCAGAATAGTCTAAGTTTGTGCTAGCTAGCTCGATAGTCATAGGAATAAACTATTGTGATCCATACTATTGTCGGACCAAAAGCGGTGCATATCCTACGGATCCCCATAAACTGAGCAAAGGCATGAAATGTAACTGACCACATTAGTATAAAAAAGGTTTAAACGCAAACCAAGGAGCTCGCTAGGTATATTTGCAGGAGCCAAATTTTTTAGCATTTCCACCCTTTAATTTTTTGATCCTGAATCGTGCCAATGTTTCTTGATGAACTCTTATAGAGGAACAAAATGCGAGAAGTACAGCTTTACTTTAATAGCACCCTTACCGCAAAAATGGCTCTGGGCCCCAATATACAGTAACAACACACTTCCAAAAAACCTACCTTGGCCTGATTTTTGGCATGCGTTGAGTGCTCAGATGATTTCAACTAGATAGTAGAAGCAGGATGGACATTCCTCTTTAATCACTTAAAGAGGTCCACTATGGCTACTTCAATGTGCCCAAGTATCCTTGGAAAAAGCACTAATCCATAAATAGCGAGGGCATAAGCATCAAGGGTTTCCTCCCTATCTGAGTGCTCCCTAATGTATTCCTTCAAAAACTACCATAAGATAACACTCGTATTGCCTTTACATTCAATATGGTGTAATGTTGACTGGGGTGGTAAATCAAGAATCTATCCCAACTTCTCCTAGAGACTTGTCGGGTTATGTTCTTTGCAATAGATGGGTCTTGACTCTAAAGGCCTTAACCGAAGTACAAATACAATCTCCTCTATTGTAGGTATCAAATCATGCTGACCAAATGAAAAATATCTGTAGGAAGGATCCCAGAACTCAATCAAAGCACGGACTAATTGTTCGTCTATTGTTATTCTAAGGAGAAGAGCGATACGTCCATACTTTTCAATAAACTGTGCCTACATCCCACTCCTTCAACCATCCCATATATCAACCAAGTCTGTTAAATTATTCTGTCGGACATCTAAATGCATAATCTTTGGTAATTCTGGCATAAATTCTCTCGGTACACAGTTCCCCCATTCCTTCTGATTTGATTTTGACTTAGTATGAACTTCCTCAAATGTCTTGAAAATAACTGCTGCATACACCCGTTCACCCATAAAGTGTAGCGAAAATTAAACTGAGTTGAAATTCAAATTTAAAGCAAGTGTCCCTATATGAAAATGAAAAAATCTACAAAAAGAAGAAAAAAAGACAAACTAGTTAGTATCAATAAAACAGGATAATAAATTCAAGCAACAATATAACGTAACACAAAAAGATAACACCACACAGCAAAAATATTATAAAAAATGTATTTATCCCTTCATGTGTTCCTAATTTCTGGTGATGTTTAAAGTAAGGTGTGATTTTAACTAGGAGATCACTAGGTTCATTATATGAAATTTAGGTCAGACCCCTAAATCGGTTGTCAGATCACTCCTCTAGCCCCGAATGGACTAACAAGGTACCCTATCCTTACCTATCACAGGTTTATGTCGGAAAGGGTCTAAGCCAAGTGGAATATCTTCCACGCCCATAATGAGGCTAACACCTCGGGTAGGTATAGGAATTTATACCCGGCAAGTTTTTCACTGGCCCAGATAGAGGCTAACACCTCAGAAGGCAGAGCTACTTTGCCCCCTCCTAAAATATCGAGTACCTCTACCCTTTCATAAATCCAAAAAGAGAAGCACTGCATTTGTGTTCAGTAGGTGTGAAGGGATAAACGAATCTTCACGGAAGCATTATAACACCCTAATCTTAAATCCCAAAGAAAACAAAAGAAACATAAAGATGAATCGGGCAAAATAATAATAATAATAATTTTTTTTAGGAATTACAATTAAATATTTATTGAAACCAAATTAATCAAGATTTATTTAACTCGTAATTAATTTTAGGCCTAACTCACTAAGACGTTCCCAGCGAAGTTGCGAAGCTGTCGCAACGTGGCCCGAATACGAATCCTGACCAGGCTAACTTAAAATGGTGAATATATCCATTGTTTCTATATAAATATCTATGTAGTTATTTCTTTCTATTTTTAGGGGTCCATATCTTCATTAATATTATTTTTCGTACCTGGGGACTGAATTGTCAAGATGAATCGCTCACTCGATTTCTCTAAATAATGGTTACGAAAAGACCATTTATTTTGGAGTCACCACCAATCTTATTTTAGCTAGGTGAGATTGGATACCTACCGAAGTTTATATTTTCGAGGGTTACGAAACCATTGAAAACAAACTCCAAGGTCTGCGCTTATACCAAAAATCACATAAAAGGGTCCAGAAGTCGATTACAATCACAAGTAAGGATCGATCTTCTCGTGATGACCGGTAATCGGTACCTCATTAATCACGTGTTAACTTAAATTTTGATTTTTATTTGGTTCCAATATTTGATATTTAATTATAATTCCCATAATATTTCATTATAGAAATTTATTATTTCAAGAAAGTCAGGTTTTAATGCTTTTGGAAATCACAAAATTATTTATACCCTCTAGGGAAACCAAGTGGGCATGAATTCTCTATCGTATCTAGCTGGAGAACCATGCGGAATATGAAAGGTTTTATTTTTTCGAAATTACAAAATCTCGGCTTTATATTTGAAGAGGATATCTCGCTATTAAAATAATTCGTAAAATTTCTTACATATACTAGTAGGAATCCTACGTATTAATTTATTAGGAGACATTGCCTTATTTATAAAAATAATTTTATTATTAAAAAATATGGACTCTATGACCTAATACTATGAACATATTCTTAATATGTACTTTCAACGTGAAAGTATCCTAGTACTCATATAGGATATGGTTCGAATACAAAATTACAAAAATGCCTCTAAGGTATACCTGCTACTTGAAAGTACCCCGATAACCCGTAAAGGACTCAAAAGTGATTACAAAAGGGCAAACCTATCCTAAATATGCATTTTCGGCCTAAAAACATCCTAATGCATATCTAAGACTGGACTCGAAGAAAAATTATGAAAATGCCCTTAAGGTATACCTTCGATATGAAAGTATCCCAAGAACCCTAATGGACAAATACCTTGGCCTTAAAATAAAATTTTTTCTATATTTTGCAAAATAACCTGTGAACTTTGTAAAATTACATTTTGACCCCTATATGATAAAATATCACAAAACATCACAACAAATCATCAAACCAGCAAAGAATCACCCAAAAAATGGCAAGAATGTGTATAAAAATTTGTCCAAACACTTTTAGCCATAAAACATAATTTTCATATTTTGCAATTTGGTCCCTAAATTTCTTAAAATTGCAAAGTGACCCCTAAAATATTGAAAATGCCTAAAACATGCTTTCATGAATCAAAAATCTCATGGCTTACAAAGCTCTCAACCAAGCCAAGAATATTACATAAAAACTTTTACAACTTTTGCAATTTAGTCCTTAAGTTTACAAATATTACAAAATAACTTAAAAAAACCTAAAATCAAAGCAAAAATAAATACAAAATCACCATTATCAAGCCCGATCAGGTTCGGCCAAGGCATAGAAAGCATCAAGACAAATTTTTTTCATCCTAAAATTTCATAAATAATATCATTAATTTATAAACAAAATTTTTAAGCTTAAAAATATAAAAAAACACCAATATTTCAATATAAATCATCATAAACATAACATAATAAATATTACAAAACATGAATTCATTGAAGATAATATCATTATTACAAATGAACACAAAATATTATATTAAGAAAAAAAGAAAGAAATACAACAAAATTAAATAAATCAAGAAAATCCATAAAATTTAAGCATTGTTTTCATGCTTGGCCTTTCAACATGGAATGAAATCCATGAGCTCAAGCGATCATAAAACTCACTAAAATAAGAAATCAAGCATGAAATCAACATAAATATAAGATTTTGGAAGAGAAGTTACCCTGAAAGCTTGAAAAACATAAAAAACCTAAGTAATTTTTATGGATTTTTGGAGTTTTTCGCTTATGGAAGTTATGAACAATTTGGGAGAATTTTTTTCATTCTTTTTTTTCCAAGTGAGGGGACGGCAAGATGATGGATTTTTGAATCCATCTTTCCGTGAGGTTCCATCCATAATCCATCAAATTTTCTTTCATTTATTATATGTCATAATTTGTTAATTTTTTTTTATTTTTATACTTGATTTGTTTGAGATATGATTTGATTTTTAACAAATTGATTGGATTTAAATTTATAACTCTTGTCTCCTTGTGATGTCATGCATGATATCATTGATTTCTAAAGATATTTTGAGTGATATTCGTATATAATATGTAAAATTATACCGTAAAATTTAATTATAAGAACTAAATTATAAAAATTAAAAATTATATTTTGAAAATAAAATTTTATATAATCAATTTAATTCAATTTAATAATAAAAACATTTTTTTATGTACAAGGAAAAAAATCAAAATAGCAAACTTGCAAAATTTTATGAGAAAAAACATTTACTAAGAAAAATTGTTACGTGTAAAAAATGGAAAATAGATTAAATTTTGAAAAACTCATTTAATGTGAATTAAACAGAAATATTTGAAGAAATTTAAAAAAATTATAAACACAGAAAAATCCTACCGAGGAAGTTTACGGAGTAGAAAAATCTGTATCTCATTAACAGAAAAAATTCTAAAACTCATTAAATAAATGTAATTTTTCAAAACTGATTTAATATGAATTAAATAGTAATATTTAAAGAATTTTGAAAATTATAAACTTAGAAAAATCCTACCAATAATATTTACGGGTAAAAAACTTTGTATCTCGATAGCAGAAAAATTTTAAAACTTATAAAATTAAATTTTCCAAAACTAATTCAATGTGAATTAAATAATTACATTTAAAGAAATTTAAAAATTAGAAACTCAAAAAAAATCTCACCGAAAAAATGTATGAAGTATAAAACACATATCTTAGTAACAGAAAAAATTTTAAAACTCATAAAATAAATTAAATTTTTCAAAAATGATTTAACATGGATTAAAAAAATAATATTTAAAGAATTTTAAAATTTATAAACTAAGAAAAAAATTTTCAAAAAAATTTATGGAATAAAAAACTTCGTATTTTAAAAAGGAAAAGAAAATGTAAAACTTTTAAAATAAAATGAATTTTGAAAAAAAACTGATTTAATAGTGGTTAAATAAAAATATTTAGAGAATTTTGATGGTCAAAACTCGAGAAAATTCTATCAAAATTTAACAGATTAAAAGAAAGCTCATATTTTAAGACCAAAAAAATTCAAAGAATACATTAAAACTTATAAACAATGAATTAAATAAAACATATTATCCAAAATATTGATTTACAAAATGGTAAAAATAAAAATTTAAAATTCAGAATAATTTTATCAAGAAAAATTTCATAAATATAATGCTCGCTGTACTACGAAAAATTTAAAATTAGTTAAAAAAATGGATAACCTGATACCTTGTGGTATAAAATATCAATATGAATTTTTTCTTGAATATTTTTGACTTTTTTGGAATGCATATTAGCATGAATACTGCACAAGTGTCGGTAAAAATATACGATGGTTAGTTTTTCAAGCTTTACAAAAAAATCTCAAAAAAATCATGAAAATGAAAAATTTGACCATGATATCATCTGCAGGAATGATTTTTCAAATTAGGCAAGAAAATATTTAAAAATAAGGTATGAATATTTGTCATTTCGATCGTGATTTCAAGCCTTACATTGGAGAACAAGGTATGAATATTTGTCATTTCATCCGAGATCAATCTTTAAATGGCATTTTTTCGTCAAATGAACTTACGGCTATCTAAATTATGATTGAAAAGGTCTTGAAAATGTTTTGTTTATCTGAAAAATATTAGTCTCGATGATGATGGCCATTAAGTTCTTGATCTTAGATATTCAGGATTATTGGAAATGAGACCCGGATGAAATTTGGTGTCTACAAAAAGGTACTTTAGAACAAACTTAAAAGCTTTGGAATTATTCCTAAACAAACAAAGGTAGCCACTAAAGGAAAAGAACTCTTCCATGCTAATTTAGAAATGATCCTAAATCTCTAAAAATTTCATGATATTAGCAAAAAGCTGAGTCAAATACCCAAACATTGATTTCATTTGCAATAACCTGTCGAAACTTTTGTACCCCATCTTAAAAATTAATGCTTGCCAAAGATCTTTTGAATTAACCTCTTAAGGCTCGGTATTTACTTACGTTAGTTTAACACTTGCTAAACTATTGTTTTTGAAGATTAAAAAGATGTTATAACCTGAATATTTACCTTTAAAGGAATTCTTATAAAAGGAGCATTTACCTAAATTTGGTCTTAATAAACCTCAACCTTATTGTATCAATTTCTTCAAACCAAAATTTACATGTGCCACTCCATTTATGCCTTTAAATCTATTTTTTAATTTCATTTAAAGATGTCCTAAATGGTGATCATTAAATTCATAACTGAAATCATTCCCAAATTTTGATAGCTTTTATCATGTAGATTTTTTCCCAAGTTAAAATGAAAAAGTGATCTCGTTTCATAAATTTTAGAGTATAGATTAATTGTAATTTTCTCATAATTTCAATGGAAGTCTGTAAATATGCCTCGAACAAATGCTTATCCAACTGCACAAGTTATACCTTTGAATTGATAAAAACTAATTTGATATGTGACAACTTTTTAAGAAAAATCCAGTAACTTTTAGATTCTTAAAGTCAATATTAGAAGAAGAATTTCATGAATCAAACATCAGATCACCCTTTAACGATTAAACCATCAAGAAAAAAAAATTGGTAACCATAAAACTCAGATTGATGAGGCACCGCTAGCATAAGAAGATTAATCTTTATGATGTTTCAAATTCAGATATCCTCTTCATCCGATTCTGTGAATGATAGGTGAAGTAGTATTTAAGTTTGTTAATAATATGTCCTCTTTATTCGATCATGTTAAAAGTAGTTAAAGTAGGATTTAAGTCTACTTTATTCGATCCCATAAAGGGTAGGTGGAGTTTTGAGTAAGTTATCCACTTTATTAGATCCTATGAAAAGTATTTGAAATAGGATTTAAGTCTACCTTGTTTGATCTCATAAAGGGTAAGCATCATTATGAGTAAGTTATCCTCTTCGTGCGATCCAGTAAAAGGTAAGTGGAGTTTTAAGTAAGTTATCCTATTAATTTGATCTTGTGAAAGGTAGGTGAAGTAGTATTTAAGTTTATTTTATTTAATCCCATGAAAGCTAGGTAATTTTTTAAGTAAGATATCCTCTTCATTCAATCCCATAAAGGGTAAGCGAAGTTTTGAGTAAGTTATCCTCTTTATTTAATCCGACGATAGGTAGGTGAAGTAGGCTTTAAGATAATTTCATTTGATCCCATGAACGGTAGGCAGAGTTTTTGAGTTAGATGTCATGTTAATTCGATCTTGTTAAAAATAGTTGAAGGAGGATTTAAGTCTACTTGGTTCGATCCCATGAAAGGTAGGGGAAGTTTTTGAATTAAATGTCCTCTTAATTTGATCCTATGAAAGGTAGGTGAAGTAGGATTTAAATTAACTTTGTTTGATCCTGTGAAAGGTAGGCAGAGTTTTTGAGTAAGATATCTTTTTCATTCAATCTTGTAAAAGGTAGGTGAAGTAAGATTTAAGTCTACCTCGTTTGATCCCTTAAAAGGCAGGTAAAGCATTAAGTAAGTTATCCATTTTATTTGATCTTGTGAAGGGTAGGTGAAGTATGTTTTAAGTCTTCTTCATTTGATCTTGTGAAGGGTAGGCAGAGTTTTAAGTAAAATATCCTCTTTATTCTATCTCATGAAGAGTAGGCAAAGTTTTAAGTAAATTATCCTTTTCATTTAATCTTGGAAAGGCAGATGAAGTAAGATTTAAGTTTACTCTATTCAATCTTATGAAAGGTAAGTGGAGTTTTGAGTAAGATTTCCATTTTATTCGATCTTATGAAGGGTAGATGAAGTAGGGCATAAGTCTACTTTATTTGATACCGTGAAGGATAAGTAGAGTTTTGAGTAAGATATCATGTTCGTTCAGTCCTATGTAGGGTAGATAGAGTCTTAATAAGTTGTTTTCTTTATTCGATCCTATGAAATATAGGTGAAGTAGGATTTAAGTTTGTCAGTAATATGTCATATTCATTTGATCTTGTAAAAGATAGGTGAAGTAAGAAGGTAGGTGAAGTAGGATCTAAGTCTACTTCATTCGATCCTATGAAGGGTAGATAGAGTTTTAAGTAAAATGTCTTTTTGTTTGATTCCGTGAAGGGTAGATGGAACTTTGAGTAAGTTGTCCTCTTTATTTTATCTTATGAATTATAGGTGATGTAGGATTTAAGTATACTTTGTTTGATCCCATAAAGGATGGACAAAGTTTTGAGTAAGATATCCTCTTCATTCGATCTCGTGTAAGGTTGGTGGAGTTTTTTTATTTGATCCTATAAAAGGTAGTTTAAGTACGATTTAAGTTTATTTTGTTCAATCTCGTGAAGGGTAGGTGAAGTTTTGAGTAAGATATCATCTACATTCAATCTTGTGGAAAGATAAGTGAAGCATTATTTAAGTCAACTTCATCTGATCATATGAAATGTAAACGGAGTTTTTGTTTATCAGCTTCACCTGGTTAGGAACCGGTGGAGTAAGATGGCTTTTTTATTCGATCTTATGAAAAGTAGGTGAAGAAGGCTTTAAATCAACTTCATTCGATTAAGCAGAAGGATTGGCGGAGTTTTTCTAGGTTCCCTTCATTAGGTAGAAAACCAATGAAGTTGATTTGCATGAAAGCCCAAAAGTAGCTAGTGGTTCTATCCTGGGAAAATTGGCACCAAAATTTGAAAGCCCAATAATAGCTAATGGCCACGATCTAGTCAAAATTGGCATTAAAAGAGGAAAGTCCAAAGTAGTTCCATAAGGTAGAATAACCAATACAATTAACCAATATATATGTGTTAAAAAACTTTTTTGTAAAAAGGCATATACGACCTAAACAAAATCATGTCTATTTAGTCTTTGCCCTGCTCTTGATCCTCAACAATGGCTAAAGAGGGGCAGTTTTAAACACCTAATTTTGTCCAAGACCATTTTTTAGTAATCCCAAAATATTTGAGATTGATGATTAGCCAATCATATCGGTGAAGGTAGATTTTCTTCCAGTGGATTGGACATTTTCAAGATATTTTAAGTCTTATTTAAATGGTCATAGGTGCACATGACAGAAAAAGTGCCATTTTGAGGGTCGATTCTTGGATAAAAATATGAATATTAAGGTAAAAAATTAGCTTTTAAATTTATTCTTTTGAAATTTATTTCTGCAAATATTATCAAGGTTTTAAGAATTTTTTGTAAAATTTGAAAAGTTAAGCTTCATACATTTTTACTGACACAATAAAGTATTTATACCGATATACATTCTAAAAAATAAAAAATATTCAAGAAAAAATCCATATTGGCATTTTATATCATGAGTTGTCAATTTGACAAATTTATCAATTAATTTTGAATTTTTTATTGTACTGCGAGTTTTTGCTCACTAATTTTTTAGTAAAACTTGTTCCAATATTCAAGTTTATATGTTTATTGTTTCCACCAATTAATGCTTTAAGCAAGGTATTAAATTTAGCTTATTTTTCTGAAGTTGGATTTATTTTTGAAATTTTTGCATTTCTAAAATATAGAATTTTTTACTTCATAAAATTTTTCTCGATAGGTATAATTTTAAAAAATTTTCAAATATTCTTATTAAATTTACATTAAATCAGTTTTTGAAAATTTAATTTATTTTATGAGTTTTGCATTTTTATCCAAATAATAATTCTTTTCCATGAAAGTTTTTCTCGTAAAATTTTATGAGTTTGAGATTGTTAATTATGTTTTTCTTACACATTAGACTTCTTAAAAAATTTATTATATAGTTCAACACTTGGAACTTTTATAAGAAAATTTTATTATGTTGGGCCAAATTTCCTTAATAGGCTTAAAATTAGTAAATTTTGTTAATGGGCCCAATAAGCCATTTATTTCTCACAAGCCTAATAAGATTTTCAAGCTTATTTTTTATTTTCCATCAAGCCCATCTCATTCTCTATAAGCCCAACAAGCCTATTTCTTAATTATTCCAATAAGCCCATTTCATTTCCAACAAGGCCTAACTAGGCTTAATTTGATTTTTAACAAGGCCCAATAATTTTTTCTCTTTCTAAAGTTGTTATTAATTATTTTGGATGCAAAATTTTTGCGTGGAATATTTAATTGGGCCTTTTACATGTATAAATTTAATTTATTAATTAACTTTTAATTTCTTACAATTTAGTCCATCCATTTCATTTTTTCATAAAATTTGCATTTAAAATTTTTATTTTTCATACATTTTTGAAAACTTATCAATAATTATGCTCAATTTCAGAATTATACAGTTAAAATATACGTGAATGAATTTAATTAGGATTAAACTTTATCATAAAGTTTAATATCATCTAAATCATCATTAACCCTAACTTAGCCCACATGAGTCACCCATTTAGGCTTTTAACTAACAATATAGAAAGATAAAATTAATTAAATGAATCATATCAAAAGATGAAAAAAATTAAAAAGATAATTACTAGTAAATAAATAAAATAAAAAAGGAAAAATCAAGAAAAGCCCAAAAGGCTTTCGACCAAGGGCACTTATTTCAGGCCTTGGCCGAATTTTTTCCCCTATAAATAAGGAAAGACTCCTCATTTAGGACGTTAATGATTTTCCAACAAAAGATACCAAAAATATAGGAACAAAATCAAAATTTCCATACATTTTTTTATTCTTTCAAGGTAAAAACATTTAGAAAATTCTTAGTTTTTGGTATTTTCATTCATTTTTTTCTTTTTAGTGAGCCAAAATCATGCTTGAGCTCATGGATTTTAATCCATGTTGAATGGCCAAGCATGTTGGCTATGAACAAAATTTCTTAATTTTGTTGTTTTATTTTATTTTTATTAGGAATAAGTTAATTTTTATCATGATAATTTGTGTTTGTTGGTAGAAATATTGTTACTTTCATGTATATATTTTTGTTTTATTTTTCTTAATGTTTTCATGTTGATTTATGTTGATATGTTCATTATTTATCATTATTTTATGCATTTTTAAACTTGGAAAAAATTATTGCTTGTATGTATACTAATATTCATGGAAATATGTGATGGAAAAATCATTTTTTGATGAAATATATGCTGGTCGAAAATGGTTAAGGCCTTCGGATAATTTTTTATGTTTGATTTCATGGTATTTTGGATTATTTTGTAATATTTGAAACTTGTAGGGGTCTAAAAATAATTTTTCCAAAATTTTGAAGGCCTTAGAAGGGTATTTCAATGCTTGGCCAGAAATAATATGGGAGATTTTGTGATGTTTTGATTTTTTTAGCCTATTTTGTAATTATGCAAAGTTTAGGGACTAAGTTGTAAAAATCAAAAAAAAAATTTCAAGACCATCCAAGCTTGGCCGAATCCATGTTGAGACATCTAGGAGTGTGTCTCAAGCATTTTAACATATCTGAATGTGTTTTATGCATTTTTAACCATTTTGGGCCTTTTTCATATTTTTTGAAAGTTTAGGGGCTTGTTTGTAGAAATTGAAAATTTTGTTCCAAGGCCAAAGGTACTTGGTTGAATACTGTATGTGACTTTTAGTGAATTTTCCATGTTGTTTTGATGTGTTTAATGTTAAATTTTATAATTTATTTCACGTAGAGACTTATTTGTGAATATTGAAGAATTTTTCCTAGGGCCAAATGTCTTTGGTTGAATGCTTTTGATAATATTTTGTATTTTTTTCATGATGATTTTGATGGGCTTCATATTTGACTTTTGTGTTTTATTTCTTCTAGGGACTAAATTGTAAAGTTAGAAAATTCTAGAGTCTATTAGGAAAACCTTGCATTTCTAGGGTTAGAATAGTCATTTCTTACACCAAATTACCTATTTAAGGTTTTTTGGTCAGTTTAGGAATTTTTCTAGCATTTTTAGCCATTATGGGCTAAAATGTAATTTAGACAAAATTAGAGACCTATCAATAATTTTTGCATTTTAGGTCAATTTTGATGTCTAAGTTACCCATGAATGGTATAATTGTCATTTCATATCATTTTTGAGTCCTTTAGTGTCAGGATACTTATATGTCAAAGGTACACCTAGGGATATTTTAGTAATTTATCCTAAAATCGAGTCTTTTATGGTCACCAAGATATTTCTACGTCAAAGATGCATAATAAGGATTGGTTCATCTTTTTGTAAAGTTATTGAGTCCTTTAGGGTGCCGAGATACTTCTATGTCGAAGACACGCCTTAAAGGTATATTAGTAATTTATATTACAACCAAGTCCTTTGTGATCATTGGGATACTAATATATCGAATGAGTACAGTAGGAATAAATTTGTAGTTTACAATGTCACTAAATCTTTTAGTGTCACTAGGACACTTCTATATCAAAGGTGTACTTTAAAAGTACTTAGGATAAATGTTATTGTAAAATTAAAATTTTTTAAAATTAAGGCAATGTCTTTGATGTTAAAATAGTGCGTAAGATCTCTCCTAGCATATGAGAGGGCTTTTACTAATTATTTTAATAATAAGATATCTTTTTTGAAAATCAAGGTTTTTCAAATTTTGAAAAAATAAAACCTTTTATATGCCTCCAGCTTTCTTGTGGGGGCACAAAAGATATTTTAATTTCTTAAAATCTTTCATATTCCATCGGCTCTCTAGTGGAGTGAGAAAAAGAATGATAAAAATTTTCATACTCTTGCAATCCTCTAGTGGGTTATGTAAGATATTTTGACTTTCAAAAATATTAATAACAGATTTCTTATCCGAAATAATAAATTTCTTTCATAAAAATTTATGTTGATATGTGGGAATTATAATTAAATATGGAATATAGAGATTGAATAAATATCAAAATTTTAGTTAACATGAGATTACTATGGTACTGATTAGTGGGTGTTATAAGAGAGTTGATCTTTACTCATGATTATAACCAACTCTTGGACCATTTCACCTGATCTATGGTATTATTACAGACCTTAGAGTTTCTTTTAAGGGCTTCATAACCCTCAAAATACAAACTCTAGTAAGTACCAATCTCTCCTAGCCAACATAGATTGGTGGTGACTCCCAGAAACATAAATAATCATTTCATTTAAGTCGAGTCAGCAATTCATCTCGATTACTCGATCCCCAAAAATAAGAAAAATAATAATGATAGGGTCCTTAGAAATAAAATAATAATGGTATATATATATATATATGAATAAAGGGTACACCCATCTTTTAAGTCGAGCTGGTCAAGACTCGTATTCGAGCCATGTTGTAACAAAAGTTTGACTATTTCTATGTCTATAACTTCCACTTCTTGTTTTTTTTTTAATTAATTTTTGAAATCCTATAATTACATGAGGTTGGACTTTACTGGGATTTACATCCTTGATTAACATCTGACAAAATGAGAAAAATGAAGAAAATGAAGGAAAGCCATACTTAAAGGGAGGGAAATTGACTTGGCAGCAGGGAAAGAAGAAGTAGGCAAATAAGAAACTATACACGAGAGGCAAAATAGGGAGAGAGCGATATAAGTTGTAATTTGATAATAATTTAAGGGTAACAAGAATTAAAATATAAAAATGGGGGTAAAAGTGATACAACTGTTATATTCGAGGCGAAATGCAATATAATCTGAGAAAAAAGTAGGTATAAGATTAACCCTAATGTTATTAAACATTGGCATTGTAGATAATATGCATTAGTGAGACTAAGATATATTTTTGAAACAAACATGGTAATCTCATGATGAAATTTAAGATTTTGATCGGTAGTACAACATTATCCCAACTAAACCCCTTCCTTAGATTAAAATCTATATATATATATATTAAAAGTTTTTAAAGAATTAATATTAATAAAAAAGCAAATAATTTTTTATGTATTATTTAATTAAAATAATTACAAACATAAAGTATCCAAATAACATCTATAACATCATTAGAGCTAAACAGTGCTCTAACTATGTCGTGATAGAGGTCCAGTTGTTTTTTCATGGAAGCTTAACTTCTCTTTATATTATAAAAACAAAATGTTACTATCTTTTTTTCATGGTTTGGTTTACTTTTATTTGATTTCAAAAATTTTGAATAAATTTTTTGAGTTCAGTGTGAGGGTGACAAAGTAAATTCAAATTCAAAAATTTGCTAGAAATCACTTGAATCATAAACATTAAATTTTGATTGATAAAAAAAAACCAAAACTCAAATATGAAATGATTCGATATCACAATATTTGAATCTAAAATGATCTGAACATGAAATAAATTAAGCCCTAAATAATATGAGCTTGAAGCAGACTTTAACATAAAACCTGTGATAACCCAAGTTTAATACTAAAAATAAAAGTAATTGAATTGTAATTAAAATTAATTTTTATACAATAATTTTTTTAATTATCAAATTTATTCTAATATTTTTTTTTTTACTTTCTTAATCAAAGTGAAAATATAATATAATTGTAAGGATCTTGGAACTATGTCATAAAAATTTTGAATTACATAAACAAATCCCTAAAATTACTTTAAACATTTTTAAAAACTTAAATTTATATCGAGATAAACATTAAATAAAATGAAAACAAAGTGAACAATAAAATGAATGGCTGCCACCGCTCATGACAAAATTAAAATTGACTTCATTTTTACTAATTCAAATAGAATTATCCAATGTGAAATGGCAACAAAACCAAAATTCAATCTTTTAAATTATATTTTATGAAAATGGTAGCTAATTTGTTTAGCTCATTGAAAGATTCAATAAGAAATCAGAGAAACATTAATAAATTTACCATGATCTCCAATTATTTATTGAGGTTTATGTAAATAACACTTAAAACCACTAAGTTATATTGGCCATATATAAATATATTTAATTTCATGCTTATAATATGCTTATGATGGAATGAGTATGATTATGGACTAGACTTTAGTATGACTAAGTTACGGATGGTTAAATGTTTCTTTTGTATTTTTTTAAAGATGGTCTGTGAACCCTACATCCTTTTTTATATTTTTGGGGTATAAATTATCTTCCCACCTAACTCCTTTTTAATATAACTTGAGGTTTCTTACATAGATATGTAAATGTTGCATAGGACTTATAAGCTTTAGATTTAGGCTTTAAACTATAGATGTAAAGAAGATGGAGCAAGAAGAAATGGCCGAAGAAACTAGGATGGATAAAGTTCACTCATCAAAGTAGATTACATGTATTAGGTTTATTTTGAATTCATATATGCGATATATAATTACGTAAATGCTATGTATGTTAATAAAACAAGGCAAGTAGCCTTAATTATTATTAAACAAATCCTTCATAAAATATTGAGTCAATATCTAAGTATTATTAGTTGTCTTCCACCATTTTAACAAGATAATTACAATGACATTTTCTATTACATTTAATTTCAATTTCATTAGAGATAAACCTTATACTTAAACAATATTCAATTAGTTGATTTTGACATAAGCTTTGTGTTTTATGTTTTTCTTATGTAGCAAAAAAATTTAAGATGAATTAAATATTTGCTAGCTTAAGTGAAGGAATGAACGAAAAAAAGGTGAATTGGTTTTCTAAATATTTTAATCACAAATTCAAATTTAATAAAAAAGTTGAAATAAAATAAATATAGAGATAAATTAAGAGTAAGAAAATCAAACATGAGATATATAAAGGTTTAATTCTTAAATGTATAGCCTATGTCCTCTCTTCTTGGAATTTCCTTAGCCTATGTCCTCTCTTCTTGGCATTTCCTTGTCAAGGTAATTTTCACAATCCACTAATGAAAATATTACCTTTGATGCTAAGGTATAATCTTACAACATTATCTTTTGAGGATAAGATAAAATTTTTGATTCTCTTTTAGAATTCTACCCAAATCCTTAAGTGTTCTAACTCAATTTCACGCAAATCCATTGTGAAATGAATAAGTGTTTTGCAAACAAATCAAGACCTCTAATAGGTGGGTGTTTGCTAAAGTTTAAGTAGAAGATAAAAGAGCTAAAAATGAACTTGGATGAAACAAATTGATTACAAATATGATGAGAATGAAGAACTTGAAGAATTTTGAGCTTTGATGTGAAATACTTGAATAATCTTGGTATCTCTTGTGTCTTAAGATGTTGGAAACCTCTATTTATAGCTTAAGAATGAATTATGGATGTTGGGCATTAATTAGTTTGGTGGAGAGTCATTGTGAGCTTTATAAATGCAAGTTTAGATTCAGACTGGTGCCAATGTGTCAATACTTTAATGAAGGTATTGATATATAGCTTAAAAAATGTAACCTTTGCAAACAGTGCACCAATATATGTAACGTGAATATCAATACATACCATGCTATATTGAGATGATTCCATTTGTATTGATGCATTTAAGAATTTCAAAAAACCTTAGCTACTGTCAAGTATTGTATAGATACAAAAACACAAAGTATCGATACATTCACATTAAAATCGATTTTAAAAGTGTTTTTCTTGACTTTAATGCTTATATAACTTTTCTAAAAAAATTTAAAGTTAAGATATGTAATAAAAACATATTTTTAAGTAATAAGGAATTTAAGACAATTTAGTATCTTCCAAAATATCTTTAATTTAATTTAAAGAAGAGATACTAAAATTGAAAAACATTTAAATATAAGCTAATTAAGCTTAAGTTATTGTTATATTAAAATCGAGATCAATTCAAAGCTAGTAAAGCTAAAAATATTCCCTTTTTTAATGTAACAATACATAAGATAAATTTGCCTATTTAAAACTTCCCCTAAAATATTTAAAGATTTTCAATCAATTTTTAAAAATTTAATTTGAGAAAATAAAGGTCTTTTTGAAAATGTTAAAGCTACAGTGAATTTAAAATCCATTGTTTTGTCCACAATTGACACAAGTAAAATATCAAGCTATAACATGTTAATTAATACGAGTATTCAATATTAACAAATCAACATGTTATTTGATCATCACAACAATGTCCATATCATGTGCATGATTTTCATAGAAGTATTAAAATACAATTTCACATATATATATATATATCAATGTATTCGACATCCACAATATCAACATATCAAAGTATTAAATATCAACATGTCCAAAAGTTCAATATCCCATATGCAAATTTATAGCATTTCTCTTTTTTTTTTTGTTACATCAAAACAAGTTTATAATTCAAGCTAATGAGAGGAAATAAGCATAAGTCATGAAGCAATTGCCTATAAGAAAGATAATTCCATTAACAAGATAATGCATAAAATATGTCCAA
>JBBYHL010000014.1:536072-549948 GCA_038381835.1 Adansonia madagascariensis | reverse complement strand
ATGTACAAGAATGAATTTGCTCTATGAAATATTGAAGGGACTAAGTTGTACTATTTAGTATAATGCAGAGATTCGAGGACTTTTACCTAAAAGTAAAGTTGGTGATATTTTTACATTTTGTGGTTCCACTTTTACCTTCGTTATAGCATTTCATCTTTGGGCTCCAACCCAATCAAATTATTAGGCTCAAGAAACATTGTATTTGGACATTACTTTGGCCCTATTTTTTACTCTTAATTTGATCAATTATGTATGGTAAATTCAGTATTTAAATTTTTTAGAATTCAAAATCCTGCATTTAAAATTTGTGTTAAATTTAGTTCAATTTATCAAACAAATTTGTTTGACAATTTGACATGCCAGATTGGATTACTTTCTGGCTAAGCTAACATCGGTTAGGAGTTGGAGACACGGACATTCACCGGTCGACACTTTTTTAACCATTCTACTTTTAATATTTAAATTTATTATTAAATTACTATTATTTTGAAATATATTATCAAAATACAAACAATAATACTTTAAAAATATCTTTTAAAATAATAACATTTTAATAATAAATTTAAATATTAACAATAGAATGGTCAAAACTCTTAATAATTGAACAATATGTTTAATTAATAATAATCCATTACCCAACCCCAAACCAGCCATGAGCTCAACTTGTTTGACCAACCCATTAGTTTTTCATATTATTATTATATTTAAAATATTATTATATAAATTTTAATATATTAATAAATTATATTATATAATTTTTAACACGTTCGTATATTTTTTTATGTTATGTTTATTTATTTATATTTTAATTATTTTTTATAAGTTATAATAATTGATTTAAAATTATCTTACCTACGTCAAAACAATGGTTGAAGCACATAAAACTAGCAATGAAAAAATCAAAATGATCGGTTCAATTTGTTCGATCAAAAACCGATTGATCCAACAGTTCAAAGCTATAGATGGAACCAGATTTCTTTCGAACCGAATAGAACCAGTAAAAAACCAAAAATCGAGAATAAAAAACGGATAAAAAAAACCAGTAAAATAGGTTTTATGTATGTTAAACCCAAAATAAAACTAAATTCAACCCAAATTATAACCCAATACAAACCCAAAACAAAACCCAATATAAACCCATTTAACTTAAAAATCAAACCCAAACCCAAAGGGGAGTCCCTCCCCCCCTAACTCTTCTTACCCCCCCCCCCCAACCATCATCTCCAAGGCTGACGCCCAGCTCCTCCGTATCTGCAAGCTGTCAATCCGGCCTCATAAAAAGGAAAAATCCAAAGCAGCGCCAGCCATCGTCCGCCACTCCTGGTCCACCGTCCAGTTAGTCTTCTTTTTTTTCCATTTTCAAATCCATTTCAAAGCTTGTTAGCTTGCTTATATTACTTATTAGCTTGTTCGCTCGTCTATAGTAAAAGTACTTAATTATTTATTTTTATTTTTAAATTTTTAGAATTTTTTTTATATTTTATTTTTTTCTAATTTTTTATAATTTTTTGAAATTTTTTAATTGCTTAAGATATCAAAAAATCAATTGAACCAATGGTTGAACCAATTAAATCAGGAATCAACGGTTCAACCGATTTAATAACTAATTTGATTTTTTCAATTTTGCATAAAACCAACGTTAATGTGAGATGGAACAACCATATTTTTCTTTAAGAAAATAAAAAATATCACAGTTTCTTAGCAGATTGAACAATAAACTCAAATACTATAATATAACAGGAATAACACTAACATATCAATACATAAATGCTTCACGGTATCTATAGCTCAAAATATTTCTTACATCACAAGATTCAGAATCATTTGCTATTCTCTTTGTTTTCTTTTTTTTATTTTTTCTTAAGACTTAATATTTCTTGCATAACAAGATTCAGAATCATTTACCAAAGTGCTACCATCAAAATGACTTAGTGGAAATCAAGTTGCCCAGGTCAAAAGAGATGACCATTAAAAATTTTTACCTGCAGGAGTCATGCATCTGTAACTTTGCTGACAATAGCTAAGGCAAGCTTTGCAATGCTTGATTCTGGGGATTGGCGCAGCCGTCCGATCACAGGGAACAACTCCGATGAACGGAGGAACTGTCGGCAAGTCGGATATGCACACATCTTTCCCAGTGAAAAAAGAGCTATCTTTAATGGTGATTCATTAATGGCATCTTTTTTGCTTGGGTTTAAGGCAACTACTGAACAGTCAGCTACCAATTTTAATAATGCCTGCCAAAAAGAGAGATAAAAAAGGCAAGCAGAAATCACCGTTCAAGTTATCGTAATCAAGACGGTAAATTTGATGGCAAGAAATAGCCTGCCCGCCAGTCGAATCACCTGTAAAATCCATCCAATAGGCTGGACCTAGACAAGATTTTGTAATCGGGCTGGTCAGACTAGTCCTAATTACTATGCATTCAACAAAAATTTTTATTTAAATTTAATTATAAAAATATTAATATTAATATAAAAATAATTTTTTAAATTTTTTAATATTTTAAATAGTAAAATGAATTTTCGAATCTGGCAAAAATAAAAGTTTCCAAGCTCAAACTTAGTCTAACCCGATTCATAGATATTTCTAGTTGTTCACTATATTACTCAGACTTTTTATTTTCTTTGAAGCAATTATATCAGTCCAATACGTATTCAGACATGTATATAAAATATAATCTTCTAAATATATTAAAAAAGAACACTTAAAAAATTTTATCATATGCATGTTGGACACATGCTTCAATCCCATACATCTAGAGTTCAAGTGATATAGGTTGCTCATGTCATGTGGGCCCTATTGCAGTCAAAATACAATCAACGGTTTTCTGACGAGGAAAAAAAAATTCCAGAAGCATGCAAATCATTGGAACCAAATATTACTTAATGACTTAAAAATGTGACTTCGTGGGGCCTAAAGTGCTTAACAGAGAACATATAAAGGTTCTTCTGCACTGCTTCCCATAGCTTGTTTGATTTGTTGTTATCAAATATTCACACAAGCAATAACACAAAAGATTAATGCATGATGTCGACATACCTGCATGGCCCCCTTGGAGATGATTTCTTCGCAGAGCTTATTTGAGTTGCGTACGAGATTACTCAATGCACCTGCAGAGTTTGCTTTAGTCTTGTCCTCCTCTGCTGAAACCAGCAGCTTTGCTAGTTGAGGTATCGATCTCCGGAGTTCTTCGTACAATGTATCGTTATGGTAGGCAGCATTTCCAATCTGTGGAGAGAATGAATAAGCAGCTTTAAGTTATATCCATATTATGCCATAGCCACACAGAGCCTAGGACATGCTGCTGCTAAATTTCATAATAGTTAAGAACAGATTGTACCGCAAAACATGCGAATTTCCTTGTCCGTCTGTCTGGATCGGCACATCGATCAATAAGGAGCCCGATGATTTGATGTCTCGCCTGCATATATTAACTTGGACGGTTAAGAATCAGACAACAAATAGCCTGCAACATAATATTTCATATGGCGTTCATATTCAATGACCAATGAAAATGAAAGAATCATAATATGTATCTCCAAATAATTTCCACAGTCCGAGTAATAAATTTTAAAATGCTGACAGATAATACAGAATAATGGTTCTCAACAGTTTACCTAGGCAAACAAAGCTGTACATTGTCTGGTACTTACCAGTGAATCGTAGAAGTATGCACTATGGCGACACATGTTGCCTAGGGCATTGCAAGCTTTGGCACGAACATTGGGATCTTCATGACTGAGAAAGCCCCGTAAAGTATCTAAAATTGAAGCACTATTAATGCATTCATAGAAACCCTGCATAAACACATTATTCAAAATTCATTAGTCAGACCATGGGCTCACATTCATGGGAGAGAAAATCATTCGTCTCTCCTTGAAGAAAAGTACTATGAATCAAGCAAAAACAGGTACAAAGGAGGAAAAGCTTCAATTAATTATTTCAGGAATTAAACTTACATCACAACACAATGACTATAAAGGACATGAAAGAGTAACAACTCAACGATGGTGACAAAAGGTTATCAAAAAAAAACATTAAATAGAAAATTACAAGATCACCTTCATGGGACTGCTCAAATAAGAGCAAAAGTTTTCATGTTAAATTGCCAGATGAACCAATCATTCAATTTTGGAAAACAAGGGTCTTAGCACTGTGTTTTAGAAAGCTAAACTTAACCATGGAAAGGACCTAAATTAGCATTCACATCTCGTGATGCAGCAGGAACTATTTAATGAAAATATAACCTGACCTTATCCATGCGAGCTAGATCAGAAACAATCATCAATGTGTCCAGTATGACTTCTCTTGGAGTTGAAGAATCAAGCAACCTTCTCATTCTATTTGGATCCAACAACCCTTTCCCTACTAGTTGAACTGCAAGTGGTCGATGTCCTATCATTTTAGCAATAAAGGCAACAGCCCTTCCCAGATCCTTTGACTCTAATTGCTCCAAACAACGAAGGACGATGCCAGGCACTCCCACCTGAGAATTTCAGAAGATATTAGGCAAGTATAGGATCTCAATAACTTGAGGCTATCTTAGTACTGTAAATATCATTCACATCAAAAGTAAGATTGGAATGCAGACAAGCCCATCAAACATGTGCGCTTCATGACTATTTACTTTGGGTTGAGGGAACGAAAAGCACTTAAAGAAATAAGAAATTATCACTAGAAATTTACTGAGTTGCTCATTTAAAGCAGTGCACAGTTTTGTGCATTGAACGGCCAGATACAAGTTATAAACTGCAAATATAACAAGCACAATTCAGCTAAAAAGAAAACTCATTGAATGGCACATTTTCTCATGATGACCCACAAGAAAGCAGGCAGGACAAGCATCCCCACTCCAACCTAAGGCCTAGAAAAGAAAGAAAGTGACAGGATCTAACCTCCAGGAGGATTTTAATATATTTTCCCATATCTTCCATAATTGCTTTCACCATCTCCTTGTCTTCCTTGCATACTCTCCCAGCAGGTGAACCCATGTTGAGAATGAACCCACTATTTACAGAAGCAGTGGCAGCTGGCAACCCAGGAGCATTTTGTACAACAACAAAAGGAAATGCTAAGAAATCAATTACCGTGTTTATTGTGTCTCTGACTCCATCTTTCCCTCCACCGGGCCCAACCCAGGACCTGACAAGCTTGAGATGAACATCAGATATCAAACTACAGATGACCTTCATGTGGTCACTACTGAGCAAGGTTTGTCGAAAGGTTAATACTCCACCTGAAAGGCAGTAACATATTGATGAAACTGCCCATACAACCCCTATGGGAGATAAGCCAACTCCTTCATTTGCGCTATCAATTCCTTGACATGAAGCGCTTGAATGGTTGCTGGCTAAAAAATTAATAAGAAGCAACGGGATGCCACTTGCAATCAACTGTTGTACAGCCAATGGTCCTCCCCATTTCAGTTTGGATTCTAACAAGCCTACACATCCATCCTTAAGACCATGCCAATATGAGAGAACCGCTTTGGCATTCTTAGGGCCAACTTCATTTTCACCGTCTGATGAAACTTTAAGGTGGTCAAAAAGTGTGCTAGTTGGAGGAATCAAGGGCACTGCAATTTCAGATATGGCAGACTCAACAGACAGCCCACCTTCAAGTGAAAGAATGGAAGCAAGAGCCAGCATAGCTGATGCAGAATGAGGTTGCAATGAAGTTATAGTTGTATCTTTAGAAGAAACATGCTGAGCAAGGATTGTAAGTCGAGAGAGCTGCTTCTTTGGGGAGGTTGTAAGCATAAATATCGCAGAATTTCTTCCAGTAGACTTTAAACATTGAGCAATTGTAGCAAGGAGAAGGCAACTATGCAGCGTCAGGGCAGGTGGATTGCTTATTTTACACTTCAAGTTAGCTGTCTCCGTTTGTGCATCTTTATTCAATGATGAACATAAAGATAATATAGAGAATAGCTCTGAAACAATGGTACCATCTGCTCCACCGCTAACAACAGTAGTAACAGGCAGGGAATTGGGAAGGCCACAAAGAACAGTTGGAATAATTCCATTGTGGAGGCAACATCTTGACAAAATCTGAAACAAGTTAAGAAAAAAAATATGTTAATATATTATGCTACACTGGGCAACCAAAAATAATTGTTATAAAATAAATGTTAATTAAACTATTCAACTGCTCCTTGGTACAGAAGAATTTTCAGTTAGAGGAAAAAATACCTGAATAGCAGCAGATAATGCTGGCTCTACACGTTGATGAAGGCAATTGACTATGGCAAACTGCACAGCTTTTGATCTTACAAATGCCCTAGTCACTGCATCAACAACTTTTACTGATTCTGCTCCGGCCAGCCAACCACGGGCATGATCTCTAATGTCAAGTCGAACCAAAGAATGACTCCGCAAAGCATCCAAGGGAAACAAATTGGGATTTTCCTTTACGAAAAAAATTTCATGAGCATCCATCAAAGACCAGATAGCCCTACATGCTTCACAAGCGGCAAGCAGCATATTCGTGGATCCAGAACTAAGACTTGAGCCTGAAGTTGCTAAACATAAACATAAATGGTCCACCAAACGGGAAGTTACAGCATGGTCCAATATCTGTTTCAATGATTCATTCACTACAGAGGGAGAAGTGATTCCCTTAGGAACCTGCGTAAAAGAATATGCTCGAAGACCCTGAGATACTCTAACTAATATAGTTGTGATGCACGCACAAGACTCAGAGAAAACTCTCCCAGAGGCATCTTCAATGTGGTTTACAACCTATATAAACAAAATGAGGGAGCTTACAAAGGAATCTGAATTGTTGGCAAAGACTATATAAACCATAGAAAACTATACCTGTGAGAAAATTTCAACTAAGACAACCCAGTGTTTGAAACATGAAGTGGCAGCATCACTTCCATTATTTTCTGCTAATAGGATTTTAGTAACTGAAAAACTCTGCAAAGTTAACCAGAGAAGTTTCAGCGATATATAATAATAGAATAGTGTAAATCGACTTTGTAAATGATTTAGTGATCAATGGTTAGATATCTCTTCAATAACTTTTCATAATAAAGTCATTCGTTTACAGAAAATCCATAGAGAAAGTTCAAAACATTTGACAGAAAGGAAAAATAAAAAAATATGGCTGTGTTTAGAAGGAAAAGAAAATACAGAAAATAGCATGTTTGCCATTTACAAGAAAATGGATGGCAATGTTTAAAATCAGAGTAAACATGAAGAATGCCAAATTTATGCAAATAACCCAAGGCCACATTAGCAAGGCACATGATGCATGGTAGTGGAAATGGGAGAAAAAAATTTCTTGATAAAAATTAATCATATACCTTTGCTATTAACTCATTAACATCAGATGATTTCAAGCCAACCAAAATGGCAGCAAAATTAAGAAGTTCACACATTATTTCATCCAGAATTCCACCACAATGGAGAGCACCAGCTGCAGCTAAATTTGAAAGTATTCTCAATGACTGACTTGAATGGAGAATATCTTGATCCCTGTACAAACCAATATAAACTGACTTCAAGAAAGAATCAATGGACATCCGGTATTCAATTCAAGGAAATATACATTAAGCCACTATAGAAGCTTCAAAAAACATCTAATGACGCAAGCAGAATGACCAAATTGCAGAGCAACATTATAGCCAACATTTCGAAACGATTATATTTGATAAAATATTATGATGTTTATCTTTAAAAAAAATCTACCTAAAACCATAGTGAAAAAAAATCATTGCCTTAACTGCGCCATAATGATTATGATTTATAATTCCAGCTTTCCAATGCTACTTCTTGGTCTTGAAATCTTTGAGATGTCTTTTGGTTAATGACTTAGCAATTACTTCATTTTTCCAATTGTTTAACTCTCGGACATGAAAGTTTCATTTTAATCCTGCACAATTTTATTGTGTGAATTTCTCCCTGGGATCTAGTGTTTATCGACTCAACTTGGTAAGGATTATGATAAACAATCACGAATTGGGGAAAATGGGAAATTGAGAGATATGGTTAACCTTAATGCTTGGAAATACTACATATACTTTTTCCTGAGTGGAATTAGTTACGCTTTCTTAATTATGCTGATTGTTAATACTCCACTAAGCAAGTATCACCTCTTTGGTCCCCTTGCCTGGTTCAGTTTTACTGCTTAGCATGTATACACAAGGTTTAGTATCCAAATCATTGTAGAAACCATTGCAAAAAAGGAAAGAAGAAAGAAAGAATTCAGCCTTCATAAAATGGAAAGAAACTAGTTAAAATGAATTACTCAGAGAACAGCCACAGAATGAGAATAACTGTTTAGATTTATTGTAAACCATTAGCAATTTCACATTCATAGCTAAGCCAAAAAATTGTCTTGCAATGGAAGCATTGTTTGTTCAGCAGTTAACCTAAAATGAAATTGTCAAACAGCTTTGAGTATTGTTTGCTTCATAGGAGAAACAGAAAATAGAACAAAAAGGAAAAGAACTAAAGCTGCAATTAATTGGTTACTAATACAAACAACAAGGAATCAAGTTATACACTCAATGCTAAAACAAGAGATCCACAAACTCAAGGTTACCTGCAAGCATTTTGTGATCCTTCTGACCATCTTTTGATTGGAAGCAAAATAAGAGCCAATGCTTCATTATCCTGACCAATAATTTGTGCGCCATTAACTGTGCGGGAGTTATTTTCTAATCTGTCTAATGCCATGTTACCTGGAGAGATATATGTCATATTATGCCAAAAAGATAAGATGTATAGAGAAAAATCAATTTCCAAAGAGATAAAGCTAAAGAACACTAGAGACTATAAGATTGGCTTTAATAACAGTAGATTAAGATTCTATTATTTTCTGAGTGAAACAGGACAAATTTCTCCATTAGAGCTTCGGTTTCTTCATCAAAGGCTTTGACCCCGTATTGAACAAGTTTATTGGTTTGCAGCTTCCATTAGAATATCTAATCTATTGACAAAAAGAAGTTATATTTACATGAAAAAGCAGCAACATGCAGAAGAACAAACAAAAAGAGCAAATGAAGCACCGGAGGAAATGATCACTGATTTCACCTTATCAAATATCACAAATTAAAAACTAGATGTACCAATTGTTAAAAATAATTGAAACTTAATTAAGAATTCAAAACCTTGCCACCAAAAAAAAAAAAAAAAAAAAAAAAAAAAAACAGAACTTTGATCATCCTAAAAAAATAACCAAACAAAAAAAAAAAAAACTCAATGGAAATTCCTTCCAGTTCAAAACTGGGTCTACCTAATTTCCAAAGTATGTCAAACAAAACTGACAATACTTAAGTAAGCATAGGCAAATTATGGGAATTTGACAAAAAGAAACCATGGTAAGATCAAAGAATAAATAAACAAAATTATACAAGGACAAAAATGGCTTGAAGTTACTTTAGGAATTTCATTTCCAGTACTAAAGTCATCAACCCGTGAGCAAAAGTTAATTCACATGCTTCACTAACCAATGCACCACGAAAGGAGTTGCTTGAAGTTAAGATTATATTTTATGATTTCACCATTTGGGCTATACTATATTAATTAGTTTTTCCTTATCGTCCAAGTATTAGGATTACGGTTATGTTTGGCGTTTCGCATATCTGCTAGTTTTAGGTTTTAGCTATAGATACCTCTTTTATCTTAGTTTCTAGTAGAGATTTTGGATGATCAATTCTTTAGATCATGGGGTAATGACCTTGAGATTTCTTCTCTACCTCTCCTGTCGGATCTTTTCTCCCTGGTTCTTCTAATTTTTGCAAGCTTCTTTTACTATCCCTTATTTTGATTCACTAATGCAGTAACAAGAACTGAAACATCATAACATTGTCTACCTGTCTGTTTGACAGCATTGGGACTTGAAAATCCAGGAAACTCCTCGCAAAGTATAGAATTTCCCTGGACTGTATTAGGACTATATTGTTGAGCATCTCTCTTAAGGCTTGGAGCATTACAAGTGTCTGAAGCAGTAGGAAAATGTTCTTTACCTATGACATAGTAGTTCAAAATGGTAAGAAAAAGTGAAACCAATATTTCACAAATAAGCATTGAATGAAATGCTCTCAAAAGGGATAATATACCATTTGGTGCTTGGATATTGTTTTTCTCACCCCTTGATGCAAAATCAGATTGCTTGGCTGCGGCAGTTGTAGCACACACCTCCTTGAATGTTTCACTAAAATTAGACTTCAATATTCTATGAATTTAGAAAAGGAAAAAAAAAAAAAAAAAGAACAAGTTTCTCGTATATACAAGATAAAATCGCAATGGCCTTGGAAGGAGGATACAACCTTGCTGCCTTAGAGTAAACAATTCTAATTGCTTTTTTCTTTAATGGAAGAAAAATAATTTTGCAGACATCAGAATCTCAGATACATTACCCTGGCCTCCACTTCTTCGATGGTTTCTTTAACAAATGGATGTTCAAGAAGTGCTGGCCATGTCAATCGATTTTGAGGTACCTGTTTCAAATGATATGAGAAAAGGAATCAAGATTTCTACTTGAAAGCAAATTAAATGCTAATTAACATATAAATTCTGCATCTAGCCAAAAATAAAAACCTTGTTAAGCAATCCCTTCAGAAAGCTTTTGAAGTTTGCACTCATTTCATCCGGATATTTGACTGGATCCTGAAATGTTGCGGGTAAATTAGTGTTTCCTTGGCGCACTATATTTTAAAGTTTGGAAAGGCAAAATTATATTGTAACAAAAAAAATTCAGCAATCGTGCCTTAATAATGTTTTCAATGAGAAAATTTTTTACGAAGAAACTTCCTCCTAATGTGTACCTTAACTATGTGCCGGATGAGCGCATACACTGAATTTGTGTAAAAGGGTGGCTGCCCAACGAATAATTCATACCTGTGGGATTTATAGCTAATGTTCAATTCAATGCGAACAGCAGAAAAAGGACATGATGGTAGTCTGATTCATCTAGCAAAAAACCAATTAAACAAAGAGCTTCCTCACTATAAAATTAGGGGGAAAATTGCACATACAATATAACTCCGAGAGACCACAGGTCAACAGTGTGGTTGTAGGGCTGTTCTCGCACAAGCTCGGGAGCCATGTATAAAGGGGTGCCTGAAAACCATTTGTTAAAGCATTACTGAGCTGCCGTAAATAAAGGAAAATCCACAGGATACTCTCTAAAGTGGTTGTGTAATCAAAAAGTTAAAATGCCATGTAGATACTAATATCAGGCAAACCTTTGATGGATCGTAAAACAACGGTATTAGTCGACATTGCACGTGCAAACCCAAAATCACATAGCTGCAATTAGTGAAAGACTGCATAAGTTATGAAGAGAAGATTTTCTTCAAAGAAAAATTAGAATAAAGTAAAGAGGACTTAGCTTGGAGTGGAATGTGAATATGAAAGATGTACAGCATAATGATAAAAAATGATAGCAAAATGATACCAAATTCCTAACTCAAAAATCATAATATGACTACTTTTCGCAGACACGTTGAAATCACTATAAAGACACATGCATATCATCTACGTATTATCCAACCTTAACAACAGAGCCAGCACCAATTAGAATGTTTTGTGGCTTCATGTCACGATGGATGATACGGTTGGAATGCAAGTAATGCAACGCCCTCACCTGTACAATACCATCCAAAAAAAAGGGGAATTCCCATGTTAAGCAAACCAGTGAGCTTGAAGCCAGAAATCAAACAATTCATTTTGATAGCGACATTTGTAAGATGAAAGTACCAATTGCTTAGCAATTGCTTGAACTTGTTCCTCAGGAAGGCACTTATCGTCCTCTAGAATCTGAAATAGATCACCCTACATACCAAGAAATTCCATCAACTTTAACATTTGTCCAAATAAATTAGTTGTTGCTCATCATATATAGATAGGAGATTATTACTTGCGCGAATTCAGTAACAACACAGAACTCTTGTTGGCTTTCAAACGAATCAATCATTTCAATGATATTTTCATGCTTCAACTTTCGCAGAATCTGCAACATGCAAGAAGTTAAATCTCATTAAAAGAACCAACAAAAATATTAAATTGACAAATATTACAAGAAAAAGCATTGGATAATACCTCAATTTCCTGTCTTAAATTATGAATGTCCTTCTCAGTTTTCCCATGCTTCATTATAAACTTCATTGCTACAGTCTGATGTTGTAAAATTTATAATAAAATTACAACAAATTGACAAAAAAAAAATTTTTTAAAAAAAGAAATGAAAATTTTAAAAATTACCTGGCCAGTGTATTTTCGCCTTCCTTTATATACTTTACCAAAAGAGCCTTCACCTACTAGCTCTATTACATGGTATTCTTCGATTCCCATCCTTCTTAATTCCACAATTTTTAATTATCTGTTTCTTCTTTTCAATCTGAGCAAAAAAATAAGTAAATAAAAATAAAGAAGTAATGTGAATATAAAATCTACTTCTATTTTCGATTTTCAAGATGAACAGACAACATAAACCCTAAATCTACTAAAAGGTTTCAAAATGTAGCACTGTTTGGGAGCTGAGAAAGTGAAGGAAATTTCAAAAACGGCCAATTGCTTAAGGTTTTCAAAAATTTCTATTTCAGATTTTGTTTTTCATGCAACCAATCGGCAATCAAAAGTAGCATCGGAGGGGGGGAAAAACAGTAAAATAAAATAAAGATAAAGATAAAAAATGATGAAATTTGAAGAAGAGAGAATGGAAAGTTACTTGAGCTTGAATCGGGCGGTGAACAAAGCAAATCTAGAGAAAGTTTGAGGGAAGGAGGTTTTTCCTTTTTTATTATTTTGAAGAGAATTTTGAAAATGAAAATGTGTATGTGTGAGAGAGAGACAGAGAGAGAGAAGATTCCCGCTGCTAAGATTTCAAATACATTTATTTATTTATTTATTTATTTATTTGAACTTTTACGTGATACAGCCGTTGTCCGTTGGTGCCAAGGGTTGATTTCAAATGAAAAAAAAAATTAAATTGGTCTGATTTTTTTTTTTGTTTAATTGATAGTGGATTCATTTGAATAAAAATCTAAGTATTTTTAAAATGATATTAATATTAAATTAATATCATATATTGTAAATAATTAATAAAAATATCTTTAACCTAGCAGTGTGGCCTTTGGTATAACTAATTATGAGTTTAAATTTTATCATCTATAAAGGTTGTGAGATTAAAACAGCGGTAATAGTTAATTAATTATCATAGTAGTTGAGATTAGGTATTATTAAAATCACAAGTAGAGGTGGCAATTTGTCAAGTTCAAATCAGGTCTTTTCGGTTTCAAGTATATTTTATATCATTTTTATTTTATGATAAATATAATCATTTTTATGTAATTTAATGTTTTACTTAAAAATTAAACTATTAAATAATTATTTTTAAGTAAATTTTTGTTATAATATGATATTTTTAATATATTTATTTATCAAAATCTATATTTATATATAATTAATTTTTAAATGATTTAATATTACAATATTATATATTGCAAATTAATCATATTAATATTTAAAGTAGTTAGCATGTTTTGTGTATTCGTGTCGTATTTATTTTTTTGTTGTATATTATCTTAATTATTTTTTTAGTTGTATTTGCGTTGTATATCATGGCTTGTCGTGTTTGTATTTGTGTTAATTTTTATTTCATAATTATATTAAAGGATTATATATATATAAATTTTGATATATTAATAATTCATTTTATATAAATTTGACAAGTTTATATATTTGAGTCATGTTAGAAGATTATATTTATATTATAATATATTAAAATATAGAAAACTAAAATTTTTAAAAGAATTACATAAAAAACATTTCTTTCACAATAACATACAAATAAAATAATATATAAAATAAGTAACAATAAATTATTAATAATATTATTATATTATTTACTATATTTCTAT
>JBBYHL010000014.1:503648-517595 GCA_038381835.1 Adansonia madagascariensis | reverse complement strand
GGTCTAATTGATAACTTTGTTCATAATTACTATCTATTTTGATTGATGCGGCGGTTGATCGTCTGAAATTTTTTTTTTATCATTTTCACGTGGATTTTTTAAAAAAATTTGCTATTAGTTTAGGTTTGAAAATTAATTTTAAATTTTTTATTTCATTTCTAAATAACAACTAAATTGTTTTTATAATTAAAGCAAAAAAAAAAAAAAAAATTCAGATTTCAAAGGAAACGAAACGCATTTTCTCTTTCTTCTCTGATCCTTCTAAAATCGAGCTCAAGTAGTAAGTAATATACCGATGGATGTATCATTTTTGTTTTGATATAGGTATATATCGGTATCAATATGTTTTGGTATATTATTTCGAGTTTATCGGAGTTTAAATATTTTTAATTTATATATATGTAAAATATTTTTAAATATGAAATAAATGAGATTAAATAAATTTTAGACATTAAATATTCATCAATTATATATAATGTTTTATAAAAATTTTTTATCAAGTATAAAAAAAATTAATATCAGTTAAGTAGTAAAGTTAAAATTTTTTAATAATTATTAAATTTATGAGTAATTATATATAATATTTATCAGATATAAGATCAATGTTGGTTTAATTTTTTTTTACAAATTTATATTATGTATCGATCGGTACAATTATTTTCAGTCGGTACATATCGATATGGTCGATACGTACCGATACGATCGATACAGATCGAAATTAAGATCAAAATGAAATAAATTATCACCGATATCGTTATATATTGAGATTGATACGTACTGGCTAGTACAGTTTCTACTACACTGATCAAACTTCTTTCAATCTATAACGTGATCGCCCAAAGCTGGTCGAATTCCTAAAAAACCGAAATTCTCGAATTAAAAACCCCAGATTTTAAAATCTCAAAACGCGAGGGTTCGTCAAAGAGGCACGGATTGTTCAACAACAACCTTGTACGTCCCCTTCAGCAATCGGTTCCCTAACACGAGTTGAAAAACTTACCTGTCTAGTCCAGTCCTCTACTCGCCAAAGAAATATTTGATTTCGCCTTTGCTCAACCCGTTTTTCCTCACTCTTACTTTTAGTCCTTGTTCTCAAACTCGGCTGGTCCAAACACTTCTCTCTAGTCGATGACCTTCGCATTCAACCTAAATCTGGGAAATACCCAGTAACCCCAACTCTATTTTCTTACCTCATCAAAATCTACACCAAAGCAAATTTACCCAAAAAATCTCTCAAAGTGTTTTACAAAATGCTTGAATTCAACATCAAGCCTTTTCCCAAACACTTAAATCGCATTCGCGAACTTCTTGTTTCTCATCGTAACTTCTTGATGCCTGCATTTGACCTTTTCAAGATTGCCATAAATAAGGTGTTTTACCCAATACGAAATCTTACAACATTTTAATGTGTGTACTGTGCGTGAATGGGGATTTGAATATTGCTTACTAACTATTCGACAAAATGTTTGAATAAAGATGTTTTGCCTGATGTCGAGTCATATAGGATATTAATGAAAAGGCTATGCAGGAACAGTCAAGTGAATAAATCTCTAGATTTGTTGGAAGACATGTTGAATAAATGGTTTGTACCGGATTTTTTGGAAGATACATTTTACTATCGGAGAAGGTTTCGAAATCAAATAGAGAAGACAGAAATTAGGGTTGTGATTTGAAGAGGAAATGGGAGTTGGATATTTGCTTTTCTTCTCTTTTTCTTTTTCTTTTTGGGTTTAATTATGGAAACAAATATCTTATAAAAATCATTTTGAATAATAAATAAAAAATTTTAAAATTAATTTTCAGACGTAACCAATAAATAAAAAATAAACTTACACAGGCAACTATAACGTTAGCAAAAATTTGACGATAATAATAAACAGAGTTAATGATTGGATCTGAATTGATCAAAAATTATTGTACAAATAGCGAATGTATCAAATAAAGGCACAGGGGTTTAATCTGCCACTTAACTATAATGTAAGAATTAACTGTACAATTTGACCTACTTTAATCATTTGCATCTTATTTCGTTTCATTATAAAATGAATTTTTTATTTTTAATAATATAACAATTTTTATACAAAACCCTACTCATCTTTATTCGACTTAGTTTGAGTCAAGCGATTTGTTCGATCTAATTTATTTGATTTATATTAAATTTGATCTATATAATTATTTTTTGAATTTTGATCACTAACTCAATTTGAATTATTTTTTATTAATAAAAATATTTTTTATTTTTATTATATATAATATATATTATTATAATACATTATTTTTTAATTTTTTTAAAATAATTCACTCAAAAATATTTTTATATTAAATTATTTTTGGATAGTAATTATTTTTTAAATAATAATTTGAGATTTAATGTAAAATATTTTTATTTTTTATTGTTTTTAAGTAATAATTTAAGATTTAATATAAAATATATTTTTATTTTTATTATTTTTAAATAATAATTTAAATTTTTTTATAAAATATTTTTTAATTTTTTATTTCTTATAAATATTATTTTTTAATATATATATAATTTATATATTTTAAAAAATATATATATATATTTATATAATGTGGAGTTTAGGTTCCTTGAACCAACCCTCCATTTGAATTGGCAGCCAGCCAAAGACAGCCAGCGAATGGGTAATAAAATAAGGGCAAAAATTATAATTTTTTATTAATAATTTTAATAATTAATAAATTTTTAATTATAATTAATTTTTTCGCTTTTATTTTTTTAATAATTTAAAATTCACTTTTCCTTTTAGGGATTTTTCCGAGAAAGAGTAAAGCGAACGAGTCAGAGGTCCCTTCGTCTCGAAGGAAACACAATATATTAGAAGTAGGCGTTTCTTTTCTCCTTTGATTGATTGAATTTTTCGACCTTCGTACATGACTTCCCTTTCTTCTTTTTCTTCTTCTTCGTCTGTATATAAATTCTAATAAACTTCAACTTTCCATTCCTTATTTTTGGGTAATTATGGAGGAAATCAATTGGGATAGCTTGTCGTTTGAGTTTGACTTTCCCAATCTTGGAAATATCTTAGAAAATGAACTGGAATCGGCAACACAATCGCCTCCTCAGCCGATTCCTACCCCATCTCCCGATGAAAAACCGCTTGGGTCTTCCTGGATAGGTGAGATCGAGAGGTTTTTAATGGAGGACGATCATGTTGATGACAGGGTCGAGATTCAACCTATCTCTACTGAGTTTTTGGCGGATATACTGGTTGATTCACCTCCTAGTGGCAGTGGCGGCGGTGAGGTCATCGATGATACTGCTTCTGAGAAACAAAATCAAACCCACATCAAAGTCGATAATAATGATGATCCCGTTGCTAAGAAACAGAGAAGGTATAAATGGACATTCCCAATTTATTTTTTCAAGTTTGAATTTCTTGATATGGTTTCTGGTATGCAATTGAATGCTGAATGAATTGTATTTTATTTCAAATTTCTTTGCTGAATGTCTGGATTGAGGATAATAAGATGGTTTTTAGTGTAATTGATTGATCTGATAATTTTGTAGGCAAATGAGAAATAGAGATGCAGCTGTGAGATCAAGGGAGAGGAAGAAGATGTATGTTAAGGATATGGAGATGAAGAGTAGGTATTTAGAAGGGGAATGTAAGAGACTGAGCTACTTGCTTCAGTGCTTCATTGCAGAGAATCAAGCTCTTCGTTTTACTTTGAACAAGGGTTGTGCATTTGATGCATCCTCGGCCAAGCAGGAGTCTGCTGTGCTCTTGTTGGGTATGATTTGATTCATCAAACTATCTCTTACTTGATTCCATTATGCTGGTTTACGTTCTCTCCAAGTGAGTTGTTACACGACTAGGTTGTGAGTAGCGTACATGTCCAGCACGGGCAAATAGAGTTTTTCTATGTTTTTTTATGTATTTGGAGGGTCATATCCTCATACCTATATCTGAATATACATCGAACGTGGGTGTTGAACATAAATACTTAGAGAAAACTGATGAATCGGAACAATATTGCTTTTAGTTCTTCTAGTTTGAACTCATAATCGGGTTTTGAAATGTTCAACCTAGCCTGCTTTAACTGAAGCTTAATTAGCGTTTTTCTTTAGTATAGATGTATTTCAGCATATATAATGTCTGCATTACAAATCAACAAGGTCAAATTAAAAGAAACAGTAGTATTGTCTTTTAACGACTAGATGCTGGTTTACTGCCTGTCCAAGTATATTTTTAGACTTTTAGTTCATTTAGTGCGAATCATAATGGGGTTGCTAAATGTTCAACCTTGCCCGTGTCAGCTGCAGTTTGATTAGGGTTTTCCTTTTATTTCTTAAGTGTAGATGTATTTCAATATACTTGTGTATGTTATACAAATCAATGGCCTAAATGAAAAGGAGCAGAAGCATAGTGATTGAGAAATGTACACAATTGGTTTTGGTTTTAACTTTAAAGCTCTTTTTCCTACTTGCATAAACCTGTTAGTGGCAAAATATAGACTTCAAGACGCTGGCTGTTGTTTTGCCCTATTATGCTTCTTATACCCTAAAGATCAAAGCCATAATAATCTTCACTGGCCTTGCAGAAACTTGATGCTTTTTGCATTCTTCTTGGTTATTATGATAGTTGTCTACTAGTGATGGTTTAATCTTTTAGTTCTGTTGAGTAATATTTATCTTTGTTGCTTTGCAGAATCCCTGCTGTTGGGTTCCCTGCTTTGGTTGCTGGGCATCATGTGCCTGTTCACCCTGTCAACGCTGCCCAAGTCTCTTCTGGAGGCAGTTCCTCTGGAAAACGAGGGAAGAGGTCCCGAAAGGGTGGCTCTGAGAGGGGTGGAGAGTAACCTGGGCGGACTGTCTTTTATGAAGAGTCGGAGATGCAAGTCATCGAGGGCTAAGATGAAAGAATTTCATGTCTCCGGTATTTTAGTTCCAATTTAGGTTAGGGGATGATGATGAATAGGTTCAATACAAAATGACTAGTGGGGGGTGGCTCATATTCTGGTTTTTGATCTTGTAGTTAGTTTCAATAAACAATATGCACTCTTGAATCTTGGATCTTTGTTTTTGGCTTCAGAACTCTTGCATTGTGCTTTTAGCTTGTTTGCAAAGTTAGAACTATAGAAAAATTAAGTTATAAATTGCTGCAGTCTATTTATTTTTTCTAAAATATCCGTGTCTGCCATTCATGTTGGATAGAAATCAAAACATGAGTATGAAGATATAATCTTTTCAGTACTTTCCAAATTTATTGAAGAAGTTAAAAAAAAAAAAAAAATTAAGCATACTCATATATGGCAAATATCCGTATTTGAGACTCACACTTGAATTTGAGTAATATATAGGTTTTTTATATTTTTAGAAGATTATATCATATATTCATTTAAACACAAATTGAAATATGAGTATATCGGAAAAAATAAAGAATTCAGAGTAGAACTGAGATGAGCGGGCAAAGATTGGGCACCGACCAAGACGCATGAACTGATAATAGCAGTATTTCCAGAAATAGATGTGTCATTAACCTGACGTCTGCATTCATATGGAATTCATGAAGAATGTATTGTACTTTTTATTTTGCTTAAATCATTCAATGTTTGTATCAACATACATTCGAATACGAAAATGAAATATAATTTTTTAAATATATTAAAAAATTTAAAAAAATTGAATATGACGTGTCAAATATAAATACGTATGCGACACTGAAAGCCATCGACATTTCTCAAAATCATTTTCATCAGCCCTTGGCAAATAAACAAACAATGCATAAAGGTTATCTGTTTAAATATTCATATTCAATCAATAATTTTAGAATTAATATTTGATACACTACAAACTCGATTGATAATGTATAAAAATAAATTTTCATAATTTTATATCAGTATTTACTTATTTGGATACTTGCAAAAGTAATACGGCAGCAATTAATTTTGTAGTGAATTTTCCTAGAAAGAAAAATAAAATAAAATAAAAAGCAGCCAATCCTTCACTATTAGAAAAAGAATTTTCAACTTTGAAAATCTCATCTCTCTCTCGTGTTAAAATCTCAGTGAAAGGAATTGGAATTATAAAATGAAAGAAAAATTATTTAGAATATATTTATCTATCTAATAAATGATTTTTTAAAATATATAAAACAACATTGTTTTTAATAAGATGACATTATTTAATTTAGTGATAATATATATATATATATATATATATATATAGACATACATGCATACTCGGTTACCTTTGTTTCTATCCTTATTGCAAAAATGCTTAAAACATTAATCTATAAATACAACTCATCCTATTAGAGTTTTAAGCTTGGTTTGGGGTGAGAAGTAGTTTTTTTGTGTTCAAAAGCTACTTTTGTTCAATCTCATCGCTAACCAAACAAAAAAGAAGGGGAGGGGAGACAGAGCTTTTGTGTTCAAAAACTTGATTTTCAAACAGCACGTAATAGCTACACTCGCAATGAAAATATGGTACGTTTAATGTGTTGGTATAACTTTAGAAGTAGTTTGGTTTAATAAAATAAAATATTATAAGATTCGAATTTCCTAGAGAATTTTGAATTACATCTAAGACCAGAATAACCATTCATTGTGAGAGGTAACTACTTCGAGAGTTTAAGGAACAAGATCGAAATTGACCATTCTGTGAACCAAACATCCGAATCATTGTAACATGCTGAATGGTTTCGTGATGCAATAGCTATGCATGTGAACCAAATATACTAATAGTGTACTTAGAATAAAATAATATATGTCAACAGATAGTATGATGCAATTGTCAAATTCTTTGAGGTTTTGGCTTCGAGGAAGCATATGCACGCAATATCTTTCTCAAGCAAATTAATTACATAAGGTATTTGGGGGTCATGATGATTATACTTGTAAAATAAAATAACATATTATCCCTGTATCTCTAATATTTAATTATTTTTTTTATCTATATATTTTTTGAATATTTCAAATACCAACAAATATTTTCCAGGACAACATCAAACACTTAAATATTTTAAATTATATTCTTCTCGTCACACTTTTTAAACATATATATTTATTTCAAAGAAGATTTGAGTTCTTGGAAACTAAATAACAGTTGAAATCACTAAAAAAAAAAAAAAAAAGAAAATGCAATTATCCATCTCCTATCATTTGAGAAGGGAAGATTTCGGTAGATTTTAAAATGCATCATTAACTAGGCTTAAATGTGCAGGAAAGAAAGCTACAGCATTGTTCAACAACAAACCAAACGCTAATGTCTTCCTATTTTTACAATAAGGGAACAAAAAGGAAAAATTAGAGACTAGTAAGAGTACTTAGACTCCCATGCTATGTGCATCATGGTAGCCACAGCTTGATAATAGAAAAAAAGATTGTAGATGTTCAGATTCGAATCCCAAATCTACTAGATGCCATCTCCTAGAGATGACTATGTTAAACCAATTGGGTTAAGCCTTCTGTTCACAGCTGCTCCTTTTTAGCTCCTCATTTTCCTTGCTAAGGGAATCTATTTTGGAATGGAGAATATTGATCATGGCTTGAGCACTCATCATTTCAAGCTTCAATGTATCCCTCTCAGCAGAAATCTTGTGGATCTCATGCTGCAATTCATTTATAAGTTTCATGCAGCCAGGAGGGACCATTGAATCTAGATTAGCACTATCATATGTTGATGGTGGAGGAACCTTAGGATTCTCTTTGGGCTCTACAGATAAAGTTAATTCCAACAGTGCAGAAATTGCCGTTGTTGTCGCAGATGACGGAGACATTGTGGTTGTCGCTGCTGTTGTCGTTGTAGACGAGCAACGATCCTGAGTTGTTCTAGTTGAATTCTCGGAAATGTTTGCATGGTTAGGTCCTGAATCATTATGGCGTCTTCTCTTGTACTGGATTAGGGGTAAGGGTGCTTCTTTATTAAGCAAGCATAGCTGAAGGCTATCATCTGGTCTCTCAATCTTGCATGAAGGTAATGGAGGACGGTCATCTGTTCTCTCATTCAGCAACTCCCTCGGAACTTTATCATTTGACGGAGGATCCTCATTAGAAAATCGAATCTCCTGCCAGCATAAAAGATATTTCAGAAGCAATTCTTCAATCGATGCTTAAGAACACAAGGGGCACATGACAATTGGTTAATAAAACCGTATTTACTATTTTTGAACATATAGAGGAAAGGAAAAGGTAAAATGAAAGTTAGAAGCATGAAACGTAAGGTAGAGATAACAACTAGACCAATACAGTGTCTAACTATCCACGGCCATCAAACCAAATAACGTTTGAACTTTACACTTCATTGCAAATAAAACTTAATGTTATTGCATATAAAACCTTGAACACAACTTCACCACTAGGAGAAACAAACACATAAAGATGATAATCATAAAAGAATTAAGAATCAAATACGATTTTGTTATGTCCATTTTTGAAACTGGACTATGAAGTATATATGTGAAACTGAATTCGAAAGGAAACAACATTTACCGATTTAAGCATAAAAGGAAAATGATAAGAAAAAAAGCTACATGACACATGACGAGATGCAGAACAAAATCAATTCAGTTTAAACAACCCCAATCGTGTGATTCATTGTCAAGATGCTTCATAGTTTCATACTATTATTACTCTATTGGAATTTCAGTAAAACATCTAATCTATGGAGTCCAGCACCCTGCCTTTCCTAAGTGAAAACACAGGAAAAAAGGCAGCAGCATCACAGCTAAAGTGAAAAATCGCACACATGATTGTTTCTAAAGTGAAAACATGCCCATATTAGTTTGGTATTGAGGATATGATCCTTCAAGGACCCTCTAAATACATGAAAATCTTCTAAAAAATTTCAACATATTCGTGCCCGACACTCACACACAAGCCCGAGTAACATAGTTTAGAGCTAAATGCTCATGATATCAGTTTGGTATCAATTCCAACACGAGGGTGCACCTACTCCTCTGTCCAAATTTATCTCACATCATGGGAGACCAAATCAGCTAAAAGCACTTAAGCAAAGCAAATCCCGAAAACTTATTACTCTCAAAACACAAGGAATTGTATTTAGCCAGCAAAAGAAGTAAAATTTTGACAACTGTATGCTCCATGAGCTTGTCAGTGAAGCTCATACATCCAATAATTTGTAGACAATATCTAGACTACTAAAACAGCTGTGTTGGGAAATACTCACATCATAGCCAGAGGAGGCTTTCTTGCAAATTCATAGTAATATTCATCTATTCGAGGAAACATAGCAAGATCCAAATTTTAAAGTGCCAGAGAGCCAGATATGTAATCCAATACAATGATTGCAACCCATGCTCTAACCTTATAGGAACAGGTTTAACATATACTTTCCCACCTACTTAGTAATAAACAAGACAATTTTTTATTAGAAAAAAGAACAAATGAACAAAATATAACATATCAGATCTTTTAAACTCTTTAAGCCATAACTGACAGAATGTCAGTACATAAGCAAAACCATCTGTCTCAACAGGACCAGGTTGCTATACATATCTAGAAATGCCTTGTCCTTAAAGATTATTGTAATAAGAAGCCCTCCCAACACCCCCCCCCCAAAAAAACAAAAACAAAAGTTCACATCGTGGATGTCCAAGCATCATTGGTTAAGCCTCTATGAACTCCACGTGATTAACTCTCTTTTTCATGCTAAGAGATACCAGAAAAGTCTTGAACATACAATGAAAATGATGAGCAAGAAAGGTTCAGATTGCTCTATTTCAACTACTTAACAGATACAATCATCGGGCCTCTGACTCCTCTCCAGTCCATCATACCAAATCAACCTTACGTTCATCAGAACTAAAAAGGTTCTCCAACATAGAATTATAGATGGATGCTTGTCCCAATTCTAGACAAAGAAGTAACTAATTCGATCCCAATGGCTACCTTACCTTGTTCCTAGTATGGCATCCCACATGTACTAGTCACAAGGATTGATTGGTAACTCTAATATCCACAAGAAGGCACCAAGAGAATGAGCAAATTACTAAATATCCTAGCAAACCCTACTTCAAAACCATTATATAATACAAATTCATTCAAAGTTTCTCCCATATATGGATAGACCGATGCACCATTAAGTGCATTTATAAAATTATAAAACTTGCTTTTATAAATTAGCAGGCTATCTCGCAATATTATTCGCCATTGTAAAAGAATTTATTGAGACAAATAAAGAGAGAAATAAGACAGTTCTGAGGCATGGAATCTTCCATTCAATGAAAAAGTCAAATAATTATAAAATTATTCATTTCTTTTGGCACTTAAGGTGTGCTTAGTAGGGTGGAAAAGTAGAAAGATGAATAGAGGAAGGTAGAAAAAGGGAAAGAAAATGAATCTTGGGTGTGCTTGGTTAAAAGGAAAAGTGAGAAGAAAGAAAATAAGAAAGATTGTCAGTTTCCACATCTATTAACAAAAATAAATCACTCCAAATTGGAAAGAAAAAAGGAAAGAAAATGAGAGTGGTGTCATGTGGGTATATTTACAAGATTACCCATCATTTTTTTAAATTTTATTTTTTTTCATCTTAACTTCTAATGGGTATGATAGTAAAACAATATACTTTTTATCATCATTGTCTTTCCTCTCATTTTGCAATCATACCAAGCAATCAGAGGAAAGAAAATTATTTTTTTCTTTCAACTTTTCTATCTTTCCTACCAAGCATACTAATGGAAAGAAAAATTTTTTTTTTTCATCTTTTTATTTTTCTCTTCCTTCAATTTTCCATCTTTCCAAATTTCTTTCCACCCTACCAAGCAAAGCCATAGAATCACAGAAGTTCACTATTCTTTTTATTAGTTGCAAATACATATGGGTCTCTATCGGTCCATATCATCTAACATGGACAAGCAGAACACATAAAAATAACAACTTACCCAAAATGACCAAGATTTACACAGGAATTTATAAAAAGAAATGCTCTTCATATGCATGTTTAATTATCATGATTAAACCATTCATGGAGGCTTATCTTTCCATGATGCATCACTGGCAGGCAATCACACATTATGCTAAGATATAATAAGTTGGTGAAATTTTTACATGATACTTTAAAGCTTAATGTGAAGTCATCAAAGCAAGAGAGTACAGAAAAGTTCAACACTGTGAATATGAGCACCTATAATAGAGCTCAATATTATAAAAATGCAGCAGCAATGGAAAATAAAGACAAACCTGCTCAAAACCAATCCTTTGAACGCCACTGCTTTCAATCACTGCATTCTCAGTAGCTGCCACGTCATTCCCGGGTACCACATCATTTCCAGCTACAACATCATCCCCAGCATCTACTCCCGGGACCAAAGCTGCGGAACCATCATCCCATTCTGCCTCAATGAAAGGTGCATATCGGTTTCCATTGGGTGGTCCTATGTTATTCTTATGAAATACTCTACATAGTACATATCCCCCCTTCACCAAAAAGAAAAAAAATAAAAAAGAAAGAAAAAAAAATCTTATAAGATTAGTTTCGATAATTGTACAATAGTAGAGTTTGGTTTAGAGAAAATTGTAGAACTTCTAAACATAAGGTTTCACAATTTTAATGGCCCTACAGAATACTCAAGCTAGGTGTACATACATATTCACTATATCAAATATAACATTGTAATACATGACAACTGAAATCACATTTACTATTCATTTCCTAAATTTCCTCAGGAACCAGACTGTGATGAGACCAATGCAGCAGTTATACAAACAGTTCAAACTCATTTTCTCTTCACACCTCGTAAGTCATATTTTTTCCATACAGAAAATGTGTCCCAAGTATGTCAGTTCTTCAGTATAATCAGACCAATGCAACACAACCTGTCACCTAAGGGATAATGTAAAAATTCTATCTTAATGTCATCCAAAATAAAGCTGAAATGTGGTAAAATCTTTAAATATAAATCAAAGTGTAAATAAACCATTACATCTATACTCACAACCATACATAACAGGTCACCAAAAAGATCAAGATCAAGATCAAGATCAATTTAAATGGTCCCAAACCTGCAATGCCCCAATTCTTTCCAGTTCTTCTTCAACAAGCCGGTACTCGTGCATAACCCAATTGGTTCGCGACCCATCTGGAGCTCTCCCGCTATGAAATACTAGTGTCTTTTTCATCCCAATAAGCTTCTCATTGTGGCGTACCTCGCGGTCCTTCCCTGTAGCCTTCCAGTACCCATGGTTTGTGGCTCTATTCATTCTTGCTCCATTGCCATATTTCTTGTCCAATAAACTAAAAAAATACCACTCCTGGTCTCTAGTTTTCAACCTTGACTTGTCTAAAAACAAGCCACCAAGAAGAAACTTTAGTACCTTAGCTTAAAATGAAATAAAACTTTAGTACCTTAGCTTAAAATGAAATAAAACTATGTTACTCAAACTTGTTTGAGACAGTCGGATAGAAGTATATGTCCTACATAGATATCTTCAATGTTTGCTAAGTTTTTTTTTTTTTTTTTTTTTTCATGTATTTGGAGGATTATTGTTAAAAAAAAAAAGAGAGTCTAAGCAACACAGAACATAAATGCACCCAGTAGACCACAGCAAAACAGTATAAGAGTGATATCCAAGTACTCACAATTCGCAAACAACCTAAAAGAGGAAAAAAGAAACCAATAAAAGAGAAATAGAAATCCACAAAAACTCTATGTAGCTTAAAAGAACAAGAAAATTTAATATCCAAAAATCCCATTTCTTAGAGAAAGTGATAGCAAAAGACACTGCATTTAAGCAGTAAGGAAATACTGAACAATAGGAAAAAAAAAAAAAAAAAACCCAACATTATCATAGATTCTTAAATTTTGAACAGATAATCCTTCAAAATCCTTTTTTAAAAGAAAAATCAACTTTGAATAATACTGCATTTACCCAAATAGAGAAATATTCAAAAAGGAAAAAAAATTTATTTCAATATATTCTTAAATTTTCAACTCAGAAACCTTCTAAAAAACCCTTAAAACACAGCTTTACCAAAAATAAAATTTAAAGATAACCTCAAAAATTTCAGCAGCGTATATAAATAAACAGAGAAATATATAAAAATGAAAGATAAAAGGAAATACAAAAAAGAAATCTAACCTGAAAGTTCCCAAGGTTCATTCTTGTAAATATCAACTTCAGCAATCGCGTTAAATCTGACAGGCTTGTTTGAAACTTTCCTTTTCAAGTAATAGCTAACCAACTCTTCATCTGTTGGGTGGAATCGAAACCCCGGTGCTAAGGCCGTCGCTGAACTTCCTCCTCCCGTCTTCGCCGCCGCCGCAGTTGGTCCTCTAACTATACCTAAAGAATTTTCACCAAGCATGGCGATAATTTTTTTGGGGAAATGGAAAATTGGGTTTTTTTTCTGCAGGTGACAGAAGAGCTAGAGAAGAAATGAAAATAAAAACAAAACCAAAAAAGAAGAAAAAGAGTTCTTGATAATCAAGAAACAAAGGTACCTTCGATTGCAAGAAATTTCACCTTTTTTTATTTTTATTTTTATTTTTATTTTTATTTTGGGTTTTAGCAGAGCTGAGTAAAATAATAAATTGTTGTTTGCTGTTATAGTTATTATTTCGATGTATTTATTATTATTATTATTTTTTTGTTCACTGGTAAAACACTAACAGTCTTTTCTTAATAAATTTAACATGATGTAAAAAAATTAAAATAATTTAATATTAATATCGTAAATGCACAAATATATTATATTAAATCTAATTTCGAAAGAGGCTTTTGCTACAATAATTTGAGGATTTAATAATAATTTCCGAAATGGAAAAAAAAAAATTGCTTACCAGAAAAGTAAGGGGAAATGATTTGTTGAAAACAAAAATAGCGAAATGAGATTCTTTTTTGTTTTGTTTCGAATGAAAGTGGGATTATTAGATAAGTTACCATTTTCTTTCTGTTCGTTTCCAAATTCAAATAAAAATTTCTTTGGTTGAAAATAGTTACGTTGAAAGGTTGAGCCCCATTTGA
>JBBYHL010000014.1:460077-477351 GCA_038381835.1 Adansonia madagascariensis | reverse complement strand
TATAAATATTTCACTATATCAACAAAAACTGTTCCATTATATGCAATCAAATATTTCACTATATCAACAAAAACTGATCAATTATATGCCCATCAAACTCTCATTGACGATCCCAGCTTTCGTATTTACCCTTACTTTTGACCACTTCAACCCCCTCCCTTCACCAAAAGCTGGCTTCTCATTAATGGTGGACTGGGGGTGAAAAAAAGGTGGTGAAACATTACCCTATCTGGTTGTTAGTTGTGTGCTGTCATTACCTATGAGGGAAAGCATGCAACTTTGTGCAGAAAATCGAAACCCAAAATGCACCAACTATATTACAGATACAAAATAAATTTGTAAGGCTTCGTACCGTACATCTTACTGCCATCGCGAATGCATCTCACCCTGGAACATTGTGTTTGATTTCAGCATCTTCTTTGCCAAATTACGAATATCCTCTCGGCTGGACTCCATTGATATCCGTTGAAGCTCTAGTATTCCTCGACTGGAGGTAAAATCCTTGGCATTGTCCTCTGCAAGAGGCAGAAGATTGAGTTATAATAAAATGTAACAGGTAAGTGTCAAGAAGAAATAAAATGGTCATATATTCAGTTTATAATCCGACTCCAAGAACTATAAAGGCTTGACTTCAGCAGTCTAACAGGCATAGTGGATTGCAGATGACTACCTCTAGCATAATTCACTGGAGTCGGATTTTAGTAAGTAAATGTTCAGTAGCAAATTTCACATTTGGTGGTTTCAAGTTGGATATAAACCGAAGCCTGCATTTCAGAAATTTGTGCACGTAGGAGGTCCCAAAAGAAAGAGAATTCTGATGTTTGCGAGAAATCTAATCTGAAGTATCCAGTTGGCGTTTCCGTAAGGATCATAGACTAGAGTTTTATCCTAAATTTTGACGAATGCCTATAGTTAATACTTCCTGCCATTTAAGTAAGCATGTAAAGCCAATTTGCCATAGATGGCCAATGTTCTAATTTTGAAAATTTTCAATGAATAATAAAGTTAAGATCTTCTATTTGCTTTTCACAAGCTTCTATCTTATCTGTTTAACTCTTGAAATTTTATAATTATTTTCCAAGAGTTTTGCAAATACAGCATTAGTTAAAAGTTTCTAAAGTATTTCAGAATCAAAATGTTGCCATGTACAGAATTCTCGATCGAGTAATTTTGTTTACCATTTTGTGCTAAATGACAAAGGGCCAGCTCAACATGACGTCTGGTTGAAGCCGATGCAATGTTGCAGTTGCCGATCAACCATTCAAGTGCACCATCTTCCATTAGAAGTGATCGGCCTTTACGATGTCCTGCAGCAACCAAGAGTTCATTAGAATCATGAAGAGAGACAATGATTTATATAGAGTATCTACTTCATAAAAGGACATGGATGAACCTTGAACGATTGCTCGAGATTCGCATTTAGCAAAGTTAGCCATTCCTCTAGCAACCTGGGCAACCACATCGCTATTCCCGGATCTAACCATTCCCAACAATGCCTTGACGCCGCCCTCTTCTTTTAGCATTGTGTGTAATTTTTCTGTCGGACAATAAAAACATCCAAATTGAACATAAATCCTCCTATTGATTAACCTCCCTTTTCAATAAGTTCTGTTTTTCTTAATTCGGATATCAGGTAAGATTTGAAACATAAGTCAAGAAGCAGCTACCGATGCTTAAAAAATAAAAGCATTTCAACATCTAAGCAGACAGACTCCACAGTCAGAGAAACTACAATTTGACTAACACAGTGATACCAACCAATCAGGCAAAGCCTTAGATCTAGGCAAAGGTCGAACATTAAAAAGAATCCCACTGGTGTCAGAGAAAAAGGAGAAAGGCTTACCATTTCCACATAAATTGGCAAGTGCACCAGCTACCATTCTAAGAGCTTGCGGATCATCAGTTTTGGAAGCTACCCTTGCTAGTAACTGAGCACCTCCTCTGCTCATTATAAGGCCCTGATTCATCTCTGAGAACGATTTAAAAATAAATTAACAAACGCAAGTCTCTGATAAACAACATGTGGTAAACATGTTTTAGTCATTTCCATTTCAAGTAAGTAGTTTAAAACATTGCAATGCGGAGATAATGCATCGATGAAATTATGGTTGGAATTTCTCTCAGCAACTGTAAATTTGGAGTGAAAACACTATATTTATTTGCATAGTCAAATATGGTATACTTGTTTTCGTAAACCTCACCTTCCAACTATATTGACATATTCCAATCATCAGAAATACATGTTACATCAAGTTAATTCCATTTTCTAAAAGCAAAAATTTCTACTGGTTTTATTTAACTTAATCTCATAATGGAAGCTCAAATCAATCGTTAATCATAAATCCAGATTCAAACATTACAACAATTGAGGACCAATATTTCAGGGCTTAATCCGCCTGTAACATACTACTTTTATTCTTTTCCTTTTTTAGCTAAAGGTCTTTACCTACTAATTCAAAGTTTTGCTTGTCCATTAAGGAATCAGGATATACCAGATTCCGCTGAGATTTTCTTGTAAAGATATTTCCAGGAATGAAAGTGGTGATGCTCGGTTCACAATATATGAGAAAACGGTAAAATATTTTGCTGACATAACTCCAATATTATGAGCCATTAGCAAGAGATGAAATCATTACAATGAACCGGTTAGCATGTAGACCTGGCAATATTAGACATGATTTCACGAATATAACATGTATAAAGTAATTAAAACACGACACAAATACATGTCTCAAAATATATATAATACCAATTATTAACATATCAAATTTGATATAAATATAAAATACCTTAAAAACAACTATGACATTACAAAATATACGAACATAAAACGAATACAAAAATTGCCACGTCTATTTGCATGCACTAGACATGTATGTGCTAATTCTTAGCATGACAGTGTGTTCCCATTTATAAAAGTAGAAAAAAATTATATATGGAACTTTTTACGGGAAGGAGATCGAATCCATCAATGATAAACCATTAGCCAGATTCAGAGTGCATAATATGCCAAGGGAAGATTGAAAGTCAGGATTACCATTCATTGCCAAATTCGCAATGGCCCCAGAAGCCACTCTAAGTATAGTAGCATTTTGAGACGATCTCAACATTGTAAGCAGAGCATCTAAACCACCTTCTTCCACAATCTTATTCTGGTTAACATCTGCAGAATATAAAACCTTAATCAAAACCAATTGTTCAACCCGAGGGAGATTATGTAAATTTTCAAAGCAAAGAAGGAAAGAGGCATGTAGAGATGGAAAAAGAGAGGGAAATAGCTGGGAGGAAAAATTAATCCAAAATGCAAAATTCCATAGTCCGAACACGGTGGAAAAGAACGCAACAATTTATTCAAATCCAATCAGAGGCCATATTGTACTCCACCTTCAGCAGCAAGATTGGCTATCACTTTCACGGCATGGATTTGCACATCTGAGTCTTCAGAAGTTAATAATTGTATTATCTTTTGAATCCCAACTGGATTTAAGAAGCAAAATCATTTAAATCGAGATTGCTTATCGATTAGAAGAAATATTTGATAATATATGGTCTTATTAAAACAGAAATCTTGCCTTCTTCACATATCTTAGCAACTATAGCCCTCTGAGCAGATTGTGTTTCCCTTAATGGGCCTGACTTACTGAGACTCGCCGAGTTCCCGAACACAGAAGCTCCTTGGATATTTTCCTTCATATATGATTTCTCTTCCGGTGAAACATGATATAATAAGACCATAAAACAAAAATAATGAATGTGAAGTAGAAAAGGTAGAAACAACTTACCTCAAAATCTTTATCACCTTCAGGTGCACTTTTTTTAAGCTTTATCAGCTCATGTTCAATAGTCTTCCTCTGCTTCTCTTCTGCCGACAGTTTTTCTTGCACAGCATAAAGCTCTTCTGTAATTGTTTCCTATACAACACCGATTTATTTGGGGGAAAAAGCATTAAGGGTAAAACTTCAGGTAGCAATCAATATTTGACAGTTTCTCCTGTCCAGAACTGCTGGATGCTTGTAGCCCAAACAAACATGAACTAAAAGATATGCGTGCAGGCATGTGTGTGCATACACATGCATGCACACCAATCATACCTTCTCTTGAATCTGATCATTAAATTCTGCTTTCAGGGATTGTAGTTCATTCATAGTAGATTCATGAAGCTGATACATTTCTTGTAACTTCAACCTCAGTTCATTCATTTCTTCCTGCTTCAAGAAAACACGATAAAACATGAGAATAATGCATAAAAGAGTTCAGAGAGTAAGTGAATCACTTATAACAAAGCCAGGTAAATCATCCACAGCTGAATAATGGAAGGAAAAGGCATTTCAGGAATGTTTTAACTGCTCAAAAACACAAGAACAGTATTAGTGATAATATGCAACAAGAACAGCGAGATGAATTCCTGCAATTAACAATGGCACGAGGTCTCTGACTCTCTCACAGGGCTAAAATATAAATTGGTATGTGAATCTAATGTCGTCTAATGCAAACAACAGCTCCTGAGGTTGCACGTAAAAAAATGGCTGGCGAAACTGTGAACATATACAATATTTAGTTCTTTTAGCTTCTCCATCATATTAAAAGTGTTCGAAAGTGGGAATGAAAAATAAGCCACACCTTACGGACTGAAGATTTCACAATGGGAGCAGCTGGAACAACAAAACTGCTAGCAAGCTTTGTTTGGAATTTCATATATTCAAAAACAGAGATCCTTATAACCATATATGTCAAAAAGTTAAGATGCCTCGATTTTTCCTAGATATATTTATAACTAAACCGGAAACAACAAACTCATTAGGAAATACAACTTATGCAACCATTTGCATGTTACAAGGCCACTTCATCCAACTGGCCCCAACTAACAGTAGGGAAAATTTTTTTAAAATTATTTTCTAGAAGATATTGTCTGGAAACGGCTCATTCCATGGAAAATCAAGAGAATATCCTCTTTACTAATACCCTATTCAACAAACATTCTCCCATTTTTTTTCAGTCAGAATGAAAGAGGAAGCAATCATGCCCGTAAGTTCTTTTGCAATCAATTTTTACCAATATAAAGTTTACCTACATAGCATCAATATATACTCAAACCTTCGGTTCCTATCAAAAGCACTATAGGCTCCCTTAGTTCTTATGGATCATCAGATTGACTAAAATAATCGTTAAAAAATAAATAAACACAATGACAATAAAATAAAATGAAACATAAGCAGGCCCGGGAAAGGAAGAGAATAAAAAGAAATTTTTTGTTATATTAATTGAATATGAGGAGCTATCTGAAAAAACAAAAAGATCATTTCACATTTCATTTCTCAAAATTCGTGGGAGAAGCTTAACCTGCGTTGAGTTTTGATAATCAGTTAGAAGCTTGTTTGCTGAATGCAGCTGTTCTTCTGCGCCTACAAGCCTGGTGTGCTCATCTTCTAACTGCTTAGCTAACTCCATTATTTTCTTTTCATACATCTGAGTGGTGTCAGCAAGAGCCTTCTGATATTTAGAATTCTCCATCTCACGTTGCTATTAGCAATAAGAATATATAATTAGAGTTCATATATAATCTCACAAAATAGAACACCTGAGGAATCAGTGAAACTAATAATAATTAACACAAAGAAGAGATGAACGGATGTGAGGACCAGGGATCTTTTCCAATAACTAGCTGACAAACAACTAACCTGAATTAATTTTTGATGGTCACCCGATAGCATTTTCATTGCATTTAACTGTTCATCAGCACTTTCATACCGGGCATGCTCAACTTCTAGCTGCTTCGTCAACTCAGCTATCTTTTTCTCATACATCTGAGTGGTATCAGCCAGTAGTTTCTGATATGTAGAATTTTCAAGCTGTTGTTGCTACTAACAAACAAAAGAACAGCATGAATACTCTTGTTTTTTTTTTATAATTAGAAAAAAAAAAAAAAAAAAAAAAAAACCACGTATATACCATAGAGAGGACAAAATGAATGTGGGGGGTTATATTGACTGCAGAGTTACATACACGACCTATGTAATTTAAGTTTAAAATAATAAAAAAGAATAAGATTCTAGAATTATATTAGTGCTTTTGTGGGTATATTTTTCTTAATTGTGCATTTGAATCCTTAGAAATAATATAGAGTGAAAGGTTTATCCATTTAAAAAGTTCGAGCATCCTGTCAACCAGAGCCCTCTAAGGCTGAAGCCATTGCATAAAGCGCTTCAAAGGTCATAAGCATAAATTCAGGTGTAATTTTCAATGCTCATAATCTATCTTCACCGACATGATAATTTGGATCATATCTATAGTCCAAATGGAATAAATAAGTAGCACAACTTCCTTAAATCAGTCTTTCTTGGATAAACTTGACCTTTATATATTTAAGAACACTAAGACAATGTTTTTCTCCCTCTATTCTTTTAATCTTTTTCCACAAAGCATTGTATATAACACGAAAGAGATACTGTGAAACCTATGCAGCAAGATTTTAACTTTTTAAAGTTAAACATATGCACAAAGGGTTCCTATAATTTCCCAAAATTCCATGAGATAACTTAAAAGATCAAAGTTAGGACCACCGACGATTTAAAAAACATGGACAAAATTTTGTCATGTATATATACATATATATATATATATATATATATATATATATATATATATGACAGTATAAGCAAGATTCATTCCTAAATCAAAGCTGTTTGCACCCATCACATATCAAGATTCTAGGGACAAGGACAAAGCAAGGCTACTGTTAAAGATCATAACATTATCAGACAGGCACTTATACACTTAGAGATTCACTATCAGGACGAAAACTTTCAGTTTATTAACCAAACACGGTAGAGACTTGCTTGGATCATATAACCAAAAATACAAAGAAAAACACCCAGCACAGATTTTTATCAAAGAGAACTACCTTGCTCTGCTTTAAACTTATTTCTAAATCTGCAATTTCATCTCGCATCAAAGAATTATGATCTTTCTGGCTTTTCAATTCAGCTAAAATGTATTTCATATCCAATTCCAAGCGAGTATTTTCATTCTCTAAAAACTGCAAAAGAAGATTAGATATTAGAAAATTAAAAAAAAAAAAACACTTTACCAACATCAGGGTACATATCAAATTCAAACTGGACAGGATGATAATGTGATTTTAAAAGATATAGTGTTGGAAAAAAGCCAAGGAAACAAATTTCAGAGCAATTATTACTTATAATTAGAAAACAAAAGCAGAAGAGCAAACTACCTCAGACCTTGCAACTAGGTTCTTTCTCGTCTCGTAACAAGAATCTCGACATTCCCGCAGTTGTTTTTCCAAATCATATTTGTCATTCTGCCTCAACTTCTGTTGCCTATCAATTTCTGCAGTAAGATGATCTACTTGAGCCTCAAGTTTTCGGCATAAACTTACATAATCAAACTCTTCTTTAAGCTTTACCACATTCACAATTTTCATTGCCTGCAAAAACATGATACTAGGCTGCCTCGTGAAAAAGAAAATATAATATAAACAGATTGCATTATTTTTTTCATCAGAATGTAGGGTACAAGCATTTAGCTATAACGCAGAACAGATACATAAATTCAGACACATAGATGCATGCACACATAAATGCACATGCATGCTAAATAGCTATGTTGCTTCGACTCTTCATTTTTTCTGGGATATCAATGCCTGACACATATTTGGACATGGGTATGAGGATATGACTCTCCAAGGACCCTCCAAATACATGGAAAACTTAGAAATAATTGGGCATACATGTGTTAGACAAATATCCATATTCGACACTCACATCCGAGTCCAAGTAACATAGCTAAATAGCAATGTTTTCCATTTCTAAAATATAGAAAGCCACCTAAGCTTTAATACATCCTAGCTTTTTATTTTACTGACGTTTAGTCATGCGGCATAACGAAGTAGTAGAATACCTCAACTTGTTCTGCCTGTTAGAATATTTCCACACTTAATTAGCTGCCAAAGGGATTTTTATTACTGGAATCCTTCCCACAGTTGATGAACATTCTTCTCAGTCAGCTCAGAGGAGACCCTCTGAAGCTATATCGTTCCACAGTTCAGTTAATGCATGATAATGACTTACTTATAATACCGAATGCAAAATCTTCCTCCAACTATGAAAAATTTATTCCAGTTCGGTGGCATAAATTAATGCAGTGCCCTTTCATTTAAATTAAAAAGGAGAAAACAATATCTAGCGAGCAATCCTACTCCAACTATTTACATGCTGAGCGTAAATCCACAAAACCAGGAAGAATTCTAAGATGAAAATTCCAGAATATTGCCACATGTATCAAAGTATAAGCCAGATTAAAATGCCATATCAAAAAGAGAGAGAGAGAGAGAGAGGTTTGTCGATAATTAAACAACAATACCGCATGCGTTTGAAGAATTTCTCAATTTTAAATCACAATATTCTTCATAAACTCACCCTCTGCCCAAACATTATTGTGCTAGTGGTCTCTGCATGATATCGTGAAGAGGGCCCAATTGTTATTATAAGTGAAGTCCTTGCAGAGCCTATTCATTTACAGATGAATCTCATAATAAGAATATTAGAAGATCAAACCAACAAGCATATTAGGTTAAAATGGCACAATTCATACAGAATATGCCTACTTAATCTAAACATAAATGTCATTTTGCTGTGCATATTGAAAGACGTAAGAATATATAGGAACATATTAAGGTATAAACATATTAACTAAGAAAAGTTAAACACACACACACACACACACACACACACACACACACACATACTATTACGATACTGCAGAAAACAATAGGATCAGTGACAATATTGCGAAAGATGATAGACATCACTGATAAAGTGTATTCCAAAAACTTCATATTCTAATAAAGGTATTAAGAGAAACAAAAAGAAAAACAATAAAGTAAAGAGTACCATACTCACCTCCAAATGAATCACGAAGCAATCTTGTAAGTTTAGAATCCCTCGTAGGTATATGTGGACTGTTCTCAGCTAATGCATTTATGCATTTGCCCAGTGAAGTAAGAGATAGATTGATAAACTTAGCCTCTTCGAGCAATAGACCTTCACTGCCTACAACATGGGTAAACAGTTATGCAAGTTCTTGAAGGGTGATTTGATGAAACAATGCTCATATTTTCAGTTGTCTAAGACTCAGAGAAACAAGAAACATTGGAAACCAGTTATATAAAACTTTTAGTTTAGTAAGAAAACATACACAAAACAAGAATAGGATGCTGTGCAAAATAAAACAAAAACGTTAAAGACAAGAGGTTTTTGAAGTATGCATTTAATCCTCTGTAAGTACTAACGATCAAGAACATACCAGATTTGTCTAGTCTTTCAGACCCTGCAAGATCCACAATCAGCAACTTGCTTTTCCTAATGATAGGTAAATTGCTTTTTGTTCTCTTATCTTGGGAGCCAATATCATCTTCCACTTTTCCAGGGACAGACCTCTGAATATGAACCTACCGGACAAATTAGCTCAGATCCTTTTAGTACTTTTTCCTAATCTTTTTTTCCCCTTCTTTTTGTTTTTCACACTAAAAACATTGTTAAAATAGTCATTGAAAAATTAAAGGCAAGCATTAATCAAGAGAGTACCAACTTCTAACGCACACCTACCATTAGAATTGCATGGCTACGTGAAGATTCTGTATTTAGCTTTGTATTAGCTGCATGACGATTAGCCTCACCAATTTGCAATAGCTCTAGAAAATGATCTAAATCTTGAACTTTAACTGTAATAGCACCAGGCAATGACACTTCCCCAGTCTTGGGGTCCTCATTAATAGGGATATTTGCCTTTTCTGGTGCAAGCAAATCTTGTATAGATTCCATATACAACTGTATTAAAAAAAAAACACTAAATCAAAAAGAGCGATCATCCATCAAAAATGATATTGGTATAACCGGAGTGAACAAATTAAACAATAGTTCAGAGATTGGTCACCCACGAAAAAAATCTAACAACCAACCACCATGTGAACAATCTGGTAACATGTATGATCTAGAGTTGACATTTAGTTTCAGTAAAAGCTACGGAAGTATACATATCCATAATCCATGTCTGACTACTAAATGAAAGTAAGTGTTTGTGTCTCTCTAGGGTTAAGTACTAAAAGATAACTGGAAAATTAAGAACTAATGCAGATATAAGCTTTTGATCCAAATGACATTCATCTGCCATGCCACCCTCTAAAACTCCTGAGGAGAAGCATATTGTTCCACAAGCTTTGGCACTATAAATTGCCCAATGTAATTTAACCATAAAGATAGATAAGGTAAGGTAAAAGTTCCTCATCCAATTAGCTTTTTCTGAGAGCTTAATTGCTGTAAACTTCACAAACTTTTCTACTGCATACTGAATTGCTTTCTGATACAGATACCAATCAACCTGCACACTCAATCCTGTGGAATATATGCTGTTTGAATCAACAGAAGGCATTTGAATGAACTTGTTCTCAGCTGATGTGGAAATTTTTTAGATAATGCAGAAAGAAATTAACTAGAAATTTTAGGGTTCTTAGCATTGACATTTAAGAGCCAAATGGGGTTCAAAGTTGCTCAGTAAGCCACTTTTAATCACATTTCGGGGCTTTCGATTTTGAAGCCCGGTAGCTGAACATGGTTCTGTCTTCTCTTAATTAGTATTGTTTCCTACTTCTTTGCTCTTCACAAATCTTGGTAGACCAGACTGTGTTTCTCCCTATATCACTAGTATTCGTTTGTTTTCATTCTGCAGTAACTTCCATTCGACTAAAATTCAACGCAAAAGTCAAAACAGCAAAACCGAACCATGCCCATCAAGGATATCCAATATTAAATTTAGCTCAAACTAATATATAGCTATAAATTGAGGAAGAAAACACACCTAAATGTTGAATTTAACCTATATCTATGATACGAGTGCCTATGAACAAACCCCAAGTCACAAAAGAATGCAATATCAATATTACCTGCAAATAGGAGACTTCCACAGTGTCAGAAGCAATGGATATATTGGCCATTATGTCCTCTAGAGCTCTAACCATAATACCGCATTCAGATTCATCATTTTTACCAAGTCTGCCAAGTGTAAAAGTTTTGCCAGTGCCTGTTTGACCATAAGCCATAACCGTGCCATTATAACCACTAAGTACACTCTGCAAAAACATATTGAAGGCAACCAAAAAGATTAAATATCAAATCATACTTGAAATTAAACAATCTCAGAAGGACGACATGATGGCTTCAAGATGACCAATTATAAACTGAAAATGCATGCATATACATACATATTAGGGGGATTAAGTCGTATGCAAGGAGCATTTAAGCAAGAACATGCAATTGATATCCGTCATCAGGATTAATATCTAGTCAAATCTGCAAGTTACAAAGAACTCTTGCTCTTAAGGCATTTCTCAATCACCTCGACTACAGGTTTTGCTACCACTTCATAAACACGCTTCTGAGAGGCAGTTTCTGTGAAGACTTCATCAAATTTATAAGATTCAGAACTCCAGTTGTTTTTCCGCAACTTTAACCGATTCAGCTGCATTGCACCCAACAAAAAAAAAAAAAAAAAACCAGAACAATTTAAGATTCCACTCGACACCCAACACAAGAAATCCAGAATATTGCAAAAACAAGATAAATGTCTCAGGGTATGACCCAACTTAATTATGACAAAACCATTAAATCATGCTATGAACCAGAAGTAAACATGCTTTGATAATTTAAAACACCAAGAAAAAAAATCCTTACGAATTTGCTAATAGACCTATAAATTACCTCAGGTTGCAATTCAACACAGTCAGCAAAATCAGCATCCGAAAGAAGATCCTCAGCATTTCTTGGTCGAAGCCTAACAGCAACTCTCACCCTTCCAGGATCTGCAATAAAGTTCAGAATCAAGGATATTTTAAAAAGATACTTTAATCAAATGAAAGTAAGTAACCAGAAAAGCTAGCAGGTTTCTCACTCCTTCAATAAAAAAAATGTTTTTTTTCTATAAATATCATATCTTAAATTCCTCGCTGCTAATAATTTACCATGCTTAACAAATAATCATCCACAGATATCATAATAAAAAAGGCAAATCAATATCTTCCTATTATTCCAAGCCAAAAACCAGTAAAAGAGATTTTGAGAACTTCATTTTCAAGATCTTTTCTTGGCAAATGCTAATTTAATCTTAAACTACAAGCATTATTTTCCTTTATTAAGGTTTCCAAACTGAAACCAAAAGATATTGCAAACTCTAAACCCAAAAACCTCCCCTTGAATTCATAATTGTTTGGACAGAATTGCATATCTCCTTAAAATGAAACAAAATTCCTAATAGCAAAAATAATCATTTAAACCAAAGATAAATGCGGATAGCCTTGAAAAGATCCAAATTGACTCCCAAGGTTCAAGTTTTTAGCCTGGTTTTATTCCATCACTTGTTCACTTTTAAAAAATACAAAATAGTTCCCACACTTTTAGATTACCCCCAAAAGATACCAAAACCTTCTTTTACATATGAGGCAGCTGCAGGCCAAGAAGGCAAAAGAGAAATAGCCCAACTAGCGTCCTTTGCTTCATGACTTGAAACTGAAACTAAGGTTATAAGAGAAAGATTGAGATCCAACAAACATAAGATCAACAAATTAATAAACAGTCATTATTATCATTCGAAAAAAGTCAAAATGAAACTCAATTACAAACCCATTTTAAGCAATCCAAAAAAAAAAAAAACCTTAATTCAGAAGCTACCAAAAAAACGGAATTTTATTATTTAAAATGTAAAAAACAACAACAACAACAACAATGAAGAAAGAGAAAGAGGGGAAGAAAACCATTGTCATCATCAAAGTCCCTGGAGTCAGAACGAGAAGTTGGAGTAACTGAACGTCTAGAAGAAGAAGAAGAAGAAGAGGAAGGAGGAGGTTTGTTGTCCTTTGAGCGAAGAGACTGGTGTCCATTATTTAAACTTTTCGTTAATGAATTCCCACCATGGCTAAGACCAGGTCGCTGTTGGTGTTGGGTAACTCTTTGCCTTTCAGCCCTTTGTGCTGGTCTCAAACCAGAACTCATTGTAGCCATTGCCAGAGTGAAAAACAAGAAAATCTGAAACTGGGTTCGGCTGAAAACAGTTGGTTTTTAAAGGAAGTGAGCGAATGGGTTGTTAAAAACAACAAAAAAAAAAAAATTGTTTTCTTATTGACAATTCCTGGTGTGGGAAGCAGCAGTTGAGGCCGGCACGGTTACCAGAGGCAGAGAAAGAAATAAAATTAAAAGAGAAATGGGAGGTTCCCGCTTGCTGTTTAGTTAGTTGTGAAAGCGCCTATGGAATAGGGGGGGCCGGCAGCAAAGCAAAGCACACGGCAGATTCAAATCGCTTTAAGGAAATATTCAGTCTTTTCAAAAGGTGTGTCAGTGTCGCCATTTGTTGTCACCTTTTGAATCTCATAAAGAGAGCTGCCTTCTTTTAAAAAAAAATATTAAAAAAATAAATCATAATTATTTAAAAAATAATTTTAAAAAAATAAAAAACTATCAAAATTATTAATAAAAGAATTTGGCCTATTGTTTTTTTTCAAAAAAAGAACGATCGGTACGTATTATATATAAATTATATATAAAAAATATTATTTAAAAGTAATAAAAAATTAAAAATTATTTTATATTAAATTTTAAATTTATAAAATAAAAAATATTATATTAAATTTTGAATTATTAAATAATTTTAAATTATATTAAATTTTAAATTATTATTTAAAAATAATAAAAATTAAATTTTTTAAATTAAATATCGATTTACTATAAAAAATAAAAAAATATTTATATTAAATCTTAAATTATTTTTTAAAAAAATTAAAAATATTATATATTATATATTATATATAATATGTAAGAGATTGGTTTCCTTGATAAGGGAAGCACCCTCTAATATATTACATATAAATTATATATAATATATTATATATAATAAAAATTTTAAAATATTATATATTATATATATTAAAATATTATTTAAAAATAATAAAAGAATAAAAATATTTTATATTAAAAATATTATTTAGAAATACAACTTATATTTGTTATTTTTTATTATTTTTTAAATAGTAATTTCAGATTTAATATAAAATATTTTTATTTTTTTATTATTTTTAAATAATATTTTTAATATATATAATTTATTTATAATATATAATATGTAGTGTTATATATTATTATACTATATATTGTTATACATTATATATACCCCACATATATAATACATATTATATATAATATATAATGTATTAACAATACTATTTAAAAATAATTAAAATTAAAAAATATTTTATATTAAATTACAAATTATTTTTAAAAAATTAAAATAATGTATATTATATATATTATATATAATATATATATAAAATATATACTATAGATAATATATAAATTATATATAATATATAAACTGTATCAGAAAAGTAAATACTAATTATGCACGTTACCAACACTTATGAGATGGCAATCATATGTAATATATAGTTGACTATAATTGAATGTATAGATGATAAAAATTGATTGTACCCTAAACTATATGGCCCTGAACCGTACGAGATAAGAAAATACTAATTATGCACATTACCAATACTGATGAGATGATAACCACGTGTAATATACATATGATCATAACTAAATGTACAGACGACTATAACTCAATATACATATTACCATAATTAAATGTATAGATAAGCAAAACCTATTATACCCTAAACCATATGGCCATAAACCTTATCAGATAAATAAATATTAATTGTGTAAATTACCAGCACTGATGAAATGATAATTAGGTGGAATGTATATATGATTATAACTAAATTTAAAAATAATCATAACTGGATATATAGATGACCAAGACTTGTATATTTAATTCTAATATATATAAAATAATAGTACAACTAACCATACTAAATGTACAGATAACTTTGAATGAATGTATAGCTAATCATACTGAATATAAGAATATATAGAGAACTATAAATAATGTACAACTAACTGAATGTTCAAAATGTAAGAATGTATGGCTAACAAAAACCGAATGTATGGTAAACCGTATGGCCATTGACCATATCAAAATGTCAAATAGCAATTGACCGTATTAGTTGGACATCAGATATAAAAATCACGTAAAATGTACATAGACTTAGCAATTCATGTATTAGTGTTATATTTGTGTATTTTATCGTGTCATAATTATGTTTAAGGCATTTTATATTTTTATCAATTTTGATTCATTAATAATTCATATTGTAATATTTTTAGATATATTTTCATGTCATGTCGTGTCGTGTTGTGTTCTTATTGATTTATATGTGTCATATTCATGTAATCATGTCTAAAATTGCCAAGTCTAGATTAGAGGTGGCAATTAGGCGGGTTTCGATGGATTAGGGTCAGGTCATTTCAAGTTCAAGTTTTTTCGGGTTTAAACCTATTTGTATTTAGGTTCTGTCAGGTTCGGGCTTGTCCAGGTGTGGGCCTGTTCTGGTTCGGGTTAATTTCGGATTTGGGTCTATTCGAGTTTAAGCCTTCTCAGGTTAGAGTTCGGGTATGTTTTACATCATTTTTTATTTTATATTAAATATAATCACTTTTACATAATTTTGATTTCCAAGCCCAACCCCAAATTTCGCCCAATTCGCCCTAAAAAAATCTTAATTCAGTTCCATGGGCTAGCCAAAAAAATTTTTGAATGCTAACTTTGAGGCCAAATTTGGCCTGACCTGCTCATTTAGGCATAAATCACTATTCATACAATTAAAAAGTTATTTTATGTTAACATTTATATATTTTATAATTAAATTTAAATATATATTATTTTATTTAAATAAACATTGTTTCAAGTCGAGCTTCTTTGAAATTTAAAATTTGAGACTTGAGCTTGATCGTGCCAGACTTATAGCGCTGGGCAAGCTATCCGACCCGTGGGTAGGTCTAGTTGTTAGTCTAACATATAATTTTTTTTTTATTTTTGATAGGATATTATCTACTTTGCTTCCATATTTTTTAATCTACCTTATAGTATTTAAAATTTTGCTACTAACATATATAAACTCTCACTATTTAATGAATTTAACTAATTAAATTAAAGAAAATATGATAAATTGATGATATATTTTATTAACAATGTTTTCAAAGCTTATGATATGATTTACTTTTTGATAAATTATTATTTTATCATATATAGACATGCTCAAGGGTCGAGCTACCCACCCAGTCCAATTAGGCCCAAGCCCGATTCTCATATTTTTGTTTCAAACTAGCCCGGCCAAGCTTGAAACAGTGATTTTAAATTAAAATAATATATATTTTATTTAAATTTAATTATAAAATATATAAATATTACTAATAAATGTTTTTTAACGTGATAAACAATAATTCTGGCTTAAATGGGCTGGTCTAGGCACATTAAATAAGGGCTTAGGCTTTAGATTTTAATAAAATTCAGGCCGCAGTCCGGCCCAACCTATGAGTAGGTTGACTCATATATAAAATATAAATTAAGTTTTTAATATTTAATTAAATTATTAAAAGAATATTAAAATAAAACTGATAATTAAAGTTTTTGCTTTATAAAAAATTATTTAATTATAAATTCATCATATTTACTTTTAGTATCAAATTCAGGTCGGGTCATTTCGAGTTCGCGCAATTTTGGTTTCGGGCCATATCAAGCTCAAGTTTTCTCAGGTTCAAGCCATTGACTTTTTGGTCAAACTAGGTTTGGGTTCAGGTTTGTTCGGGTGGGTTTGCGGCTTTAGGTTCATTTGGCCACCTCTAGTCTAGATGCACATATGATAATAAGTTAATATACATTTGACCATAACTTACATTTGACGATATAAGCATAATAAAATGCACTTACACATTAGATACGTGTAAGAAACATTAAATCTCAACTGTTTATGCCTCTAACTAAATATACAAGTGATCAGAAATGAATGTATGCATAATCATAACTAAATGTACAGATGAGTATAACTAATTGTACGGATGATTAAAAATAAATGTACAAATGAGCAGAAATAAATGTACAGATAACAAAACCCGAATGTACCTTATATTGTATGACCCTTAACCGTATGAAAATGTCAAATAGCAATTACAAACATGAGTTGGACCAAGGATATCATAATGATGTAAGATAGACATATGATTATAAGTTAATATACATCAGACTATAACTAAATTTCCCTATAAGCATAACGGAATGTACAAATATGGAAGATACGCGTGGGAAAAACTAAAATAAAAA
>JBBYHL010000014.1:401403-411857 GCA_038381835.1 Adansonia madagascariensis | reverse complement strand
AAGGTCTTTTATAATTATATAAATTTTCATACATGATAATTCTTATTAAAATATTAAAAATATTTTTATATTAATATAATTAAATTTAAATAAAAATATTTTATTAATTAAATAATAATTCGAGATAAAAATAAATCTAAAATCTAAATTTTTATAGTCTACATAATAACAAAATTATATAATAAAATTTAATAATATTAATTTTTGAAAATATTTTAATAATAAATTATTTTAAAAAATAAAAAAAATTATTTAAAACCTTTCTTATAAGCCCCTAACGGGGTGAAACACATATTCACCACGTTCGGAGCTTAGGAAAAGATTATATTAAGGAGCTTTTCTTAAAATTTTCCTCGTCAAAAAACTCAAATCTTTTTGATTAATATCTCCTCTTCTATTAGTTAAACTTAGAGAAAGCTTATATTCACCACATCATGAGCAAGCTCATATTAAGAAGCTCGTATTAAAGAGCTTTCTCTAGAATTTTCCTCGTCAAAAGCTCAAATCTTTTAGATTAATATATGCCCTTATGTTAGTTAAACTTCCTTTTCCCCTTCTTTTTTCAAATACCCTTTATATTATTATTTTATCTTTTTTTTTTGTCAAAAATGAAAGTTTAAAAAAAAAAAAAACTGAGCTTTAACAGTGTTACATTTCCAAGCCCTTTAATTTGTTTATTTTTTTTTTTTCAGTTTCCTCATATTTTGGTTATATACGAAGTAAATGAAAGGTTGTTGTTTTTCCTTCCTGTTGGTTTTTATATTGAGATGAAAAATGTCAAAAAAGTAATTTTAGGTGGGGTACGGGAATTGTATGGTATATTGCAACCAAAAATGTGTTTTTTTTTCATTAAAAAAAAAAAGACCCAAAATATTGACTTGAAGAAAGCTTTTTGGTGTGTGCTCTTTCCTTTCTGCTTCGTTGATCACTGGTAAGGTGTTTTCTTTCTTTTTTTTTGCGAAAATGGCTAAATCTTGTATATTAGTTAAATGGGTTAGGAAAAAAATTTTGTTTTAATTTTTTTTTTTTCACAAAGAGGTAATTTACCAAGATAAAGATGGTGATAAACTTGAATACATCCATGTTTTAATCTTCATTCTACAGTCCCCAAGTATAAATATTACTGCATATTGACTTAAGATTCTCTTGTTTTCAGATTAAGTAGAAATAGTTTTGAAGAAGAAATGCACATGACATGACTCGGCCAGTGTGATAGGATAATTCGGATATTTGCCATAAATATATTTTATTCTAACATATATTTTTTATTTATATCGATTTTGATATATTAATAATTTATATTATATAAATTTTAACATATATATTTATATTATATTATATTTTAATTATTTGATACGGATCCTATTATTATTGGATTGAGTTATCAATTATGCTTAAAGAAATATGAATGCATATGGTATCCACCCACTGTAGATCTCCAGCATGATGAAAAATGGAAGTAAGGATGGTGTTACTGTTTCCTTTTAAATTATATATATATTTATGTATATACATATTATAATTAATATTTAAAGGAAATACAGTGTATCTTTATCCAACCAAGAAGCATGTATTAATTTAATAGTAATTAAAATAATGTTTTTGTTCTTGACTATGCTTCGGCCAGTTCACATTGCATTTAAGTCTAGACTGAGATAATTGTTTGCGGTCACTTGCTTTCTGATCTTCCTTCAAACCTTTGTTTACCAGGAAACAAATAATGGCCGAGGCTTTGGTGGGTGAAGCTTTTCTCTCTGCTGCCATGGAGGTGCTACTTGATAAGATTGCCTCCGGGGATGTTTTGAACCTTATTAAAGGAAAGAAACTGGAAGATGGTCTGTTGAAGAAACTGAAACCAATGCTGATGTTGGTTAATGCAGTGCTTGATGACGCTGAGGACAAGCAGATTACAAATCGAAATGTCAGAAGCTGGATCGATTTGCTTAAAGATGCTGTTTATGATGCGGAGGACCTCTTGGATGAGATCGCTACTAACGCTCTTCGAATCAGGATGGAGTCCGAGGATCAAATGCATGCTGTAAAGCAGGTGAGTTGCTTTTTCTCTTCTATCAATCCTTTCAAAGAGGGGATAGAGTCAAAGCTAGAGAACATTCTTGGGAGACTGGAGTATCTAGTCAACCAAAAAGATATCCTTGGTTTGAAAGGATTTAGAGGACAAAAGGGGTTTCGTAGATCACCTGCAACTTCTTTGGTAGATGAGTCTGGTGTTTATGGCAGAGATAATGAAAAAGAAGCAATAATGAAGTTGTTGAACCCAGAAAATTCGACTGGGAACCAAGTAGATGTGATTCCAATTGTGGGAATGGGCGGGGTTGGTAAAACCACCCTTGCGCAACTGATCTACAATGATAAGAGAGTGGAGGAATGGTTTGATTTCAAAGCATGGGTGTGTGTTTCAGAGGTTTTTGATGCTTTCAGAGTAACCAAAGCCATTCTTGAAGAGATCAGTTCTAGTTGTGATGATACTCAGAACCTTAATCAACTCCAGATTAAACTTAAGGAGAAGCTACTGGGAAAGAAGTTTCTATTTGTTTTAGACGATGTTTGGAACGAGAATTATGTTGACTGGGCAGATTTGAGTAGTCCTTTCACTTTTGGGGCAACAAGTAGCAAGATCATTGTAACAGCACGCAATGAAGCTGTTGCATCCATTATGAGAACTGTTCCAACATATAAGCTTAATGCCTTATCCGAAGAGGATTGCTGGTTGGTATTTGCAAAACATGCATTTGTTAATACAAGTCCAAGCGCGCATCCAAAGTTGAAGATAATTGGTCAAGCAATTTGCAAAAGATGCAAAGGCCTCCCTCTGGCGGCAAAGGCACTTGGAGGTCTTTTGCGTTGCAAACTTGATGCTAAAGAATGGAATAAAATATTAAGCAGCAATACGTGGGACATAAAAGATGATAATATTCTTCCAGCATTAAGGTTAAGTTATTATTATCTTCCTTCCCATTTGAAGCGCTGCTTTGTATATTGTTCCATTTTTCCTAAAGATTATGTATTCAAAAAGGAGCAACTCGTTCAATTATGGATGGCTGAAGGTCTTTTACAGTTTTCTAAGGAAAATGACAATGTGGAGGAGCGAGGTAATGAGTACTTCAAAGATTTAATGTCGAGGTCATTTTTTCAGCAATTAAGTGGGGGTAAATCTTCTTTTGTCATGCATGACCTAATTAGTGACTTGGCTAAGTCCGTAGCTGGAGAATTTGTTTGCAGATTGGAAAGTGGGGGTGGGTCGTTCAAAATAGTTGAAAAGACTCGTCATTTGTCCAATATACAAGAACAATATGATGTGCCAACGAAATTTGAGAATTTAACTAAGGCAAAAGGGTTGCATACATTTCTAACTTTAAGATCATCAGATTCAAGGGGAAGTTCTTATCTTACTACCATGATAATGCATGATTTGTTGGTAAAATCAAGATGTTTACGAGTACTTTCTTTGGCATATTATCATAATATCAATCAGTTGCCAAAAGAAATTGGTAATTTGAAGCATTTGCGGTATTTAAATCTCTCGGGAACTTCAATTAAAAGGTTGCCAAACTCATTGAGCACATTGTATAATTTGCAAACACTAATGTTATTTGGATGTTTTGACCTTGTTGAGTTGCCTAAAGGCATGGGAATATTGATCAACATGCATCATCTCGATATAAGGCATACAAGATTAGCAAGGATGCCAAAAGGCATGGATAAGTTAAAAGATCTTCGAACATTAACAGATTTTGTTTTGGGCAAGCAAAATGGTTCAAGCATTAATGAGTTGGGAAAGCTCAAGCATCTATGTGGAAGACTTACCATTTCAGGTCTAAAACACGTTGCTTGTGCAAGGGATGCCAAAGATGCCAATTTGAAGGATAAGATGAACCTTAAGGAGCTGGAGTTGATATGGACGATGTGCTTTCCTGATAGAGAAATTCTTGAACAGCTTGAGCATGATAGAGAAGTACTTGAACAACTGGAGCCTGATACAAACTTGGAGCGTCTTGTTGTTGATTCTTACCGAGCTACAAGATTTCCTGAATGGGTGGGGCGTTCAACCTTCTCAAATGTAGCATTTTTGTGCTTACGCAATTGCAGATTTTGCCACTCTTTGCCACCGCTGGGGCAGTTATCATCTTTGAAATCTCTATATATTTCAGGGTTTAGTGTAGTAACAGTGGGGGATGAGTTCTATGGGACTTGTCATGCTTCCTCCAAACCATTTGGAACTCTTGAAGTTCTAACATTTGAGGATATGGCAGAGTGGGAAGAATGGATTTGTTGGAGAGATGATGCTTTCTTTCTTTTGCGAGAGCTACGCATAAGAAATTGTCCCAAGCTAACCAGGTCTTTACCCAAGCACCTCCCATCTTTAACTAAATTTGAGATAGAAAATTGTGGAAATCTTGGAGGCTTGCTTCCTAAGGCACCATGCATTTGTGAATTTGAGCTGCGGAGATGTGATAAGTTGCAATTGGAGCCATTGCCTTATGGGATTCAACAGTTGAAAATTCAAGAATCCAATATCAGCGATTCCACCTTGGAGCAGGTTTTGCAACGGTGCAATCATCTGGAAAAGTTAAGACTATTGGATTGTTTTTATCTCAAATCCCTTCCTGAAAGCAGTCTGCCTATCACGTTGAAGCAATTGTTCATCAGAAGGTGTCCTCTCTTGGATTGTTCCAAAGTCCTCTTATATACATCCCTTGAATCCTTAGAGGTAGAAGGCATGAGGTGTCACTCACTGAAATCTTTTCCATTAGGGTCATTCCCTAAGTTAAATCGTATTTCTATCACTGGATGTGAAGACTTGAAGTCGTTTGGTGCATTAGATGAGGGCCCTCACCAGCGTCTTGCATGTCTCAATTCTTCGAACATAAAAAATTGCCCAAATTTTATATGTTTTCTAGCAGTGACGTCACTTAGATTATCAAATTGCATAAATTTGAAGTCATTGCCTGAAGAAGTGCACTCTCTTCTCCAATCCCTTGAATATTTGGGAGTAGAAGATTGTCCAGAAATAGAGTCATTTCCAGAAAAGGGTTTGCCCTCCAAATTAAAAAGTATTTGTATATCAAGCAGTGATAAGCTGATTGCAAGCATGATGCGGGGGGAATGGAATTTGCAAAAACTCCCTTCACTTACGCACTTCACAGTCGAAAATGCAAAAGAGTTAAAATCTTTTCCATATGAACATCTGCTGCCCCCTTCTCTTACCTCTCTTTGCTTAGACAGTCTTCCAAATCTTAAGCTTTTGGACTATAAGGGCTTTCAACACCTCACATCTCTTCAGACATTGTGGATTATCTGCTGTCCAAAGCTTCAATCCATGCCGGCAAAGAGGCTCCCTGGCTCTCTTTCTTTACTTGGAATTGAAGCTTGTCCTATGCTGAGAAAGCGTTGCAAAAAGGAGAAAGGTAAAGATTGGCCCAACATTTCCCACATCCCTGCCATTTGGAACGAAGGACGGCTCATTATTTAGAAGCGAAGTGTCTTAATTGAGTCCCTTGTCTGACTCAGGTGATCCTTACATTTTCATTTAATTTCACTAACCCTCCTCCATTCTCTATTTATTTTACCTAATTATTTATCGATTAATTTTTTTCTATTGAAAATTTTTAATCTGCTGAGGATTTTCTGTTTAATTTCTGTATGCGCTTGTTAAGGTATAATTCTTTAGTTACTGCTTGTCATTGCTATTTGCAAAGTTAATAGCGAATTGTGTGGTCATTACTGAGATGCAGTATTCCTCTATTTTTGCATTACAATTTTATAAATTCTTTTAATTGATGTTCTTCAACCTTCAAAAAGAAGGAAACAAGAAGTACTTGTTGGATATTCTTCTTTGTGTCTGTCTTCTCACTTTAGTTCAGTTTACTATTATTGGTAGAATAAATTAAAAAAATTGGAAATACAATGATTTTGTGGCTTATTTTATTCACTTCAAGTACAGTTAATTTAGATATTAATACTTCTACTAATTTAAGGTGAAAATTACTTTCATAATACAATGGTTAGGGTTGACATGTGCATTCCTCTTTTAGATGGAATTAGATCTACAACTGATGCTTAATTTTTGGCATACCAGCACCCTACTTTTGAGCATCCATTGAAAGTTCTAGTTGATGATTGCCATCCAAATGAAGTTCTTCTTGCACGAGTTGCCTTAGCCTGGAGCTACAAGGGCTCATTTTTCTATCTCCAAACTATCTGCATGTCAGTTTTTGATGGTTAGAGAGCTTTACGTGAAGTCTGCATGCTTCATTTCAAGTTTGCATTTCCTTGATCAGGGATGATAATGTGCATAGATTTCAAATCACTGAAGAAATTTTACTCCGTTATTCTCCTGCATGGTATGAAATCAGTGACTACCATATTCTATAATCCATTGATGCAACGTTGTCTTTCATTTCCATGATTCATTCGGCACAAGTGCTACCCAAAAAACTCGGACAGCTGCTCCTTTGGAAAGATCTCTCAATTTGAGGGTGTTCTTGGATGGTAACTCTAGATCCTAACTATCATTCTAACGTTCTTTTATTAACTAAGGCATCTAGTTTATATTTGGAAATTCTGCTTTGGTAAAATGGATTTGGATTTCAAATGCAGAAAAAATTATGTGGTAATACTCATGAGCAAGTGGATTATATAATTACACATAAATACGTGGATTTATGGGATGATTTTAAGTAGTGAATTTAAACTACCCAGAAAGCATTTATACTCTCTCAAATTTAATAACTACCCTCATTCTTACAAAAACCGAAAAACAAATCAAATTCAAATTCACCCTCTCAAATACTTGTCTCAAAGGGAAACGTTAAAATTTTTACAAATCTTGAATTGCAGGAACTAGTTTTTTTTTTTTCTCTGTGAGACTTGAGAATAATGATGGGGCATATTTTGTGGGTTAGCTTTCAATTGCAGCAATCCATGAATTGGAGTTGATAGAATTTGATTCCTTGGCTTTTGAGGGAAAATTTGAGATGGCAACCTCCTAGCTCAAGGAACTAGTATTGTCTCATTCCTATGAAGAGGTGGATAGCTCGCTAATTGACCATGGTATTCTGATGCACTCCTTGAACTTTGTGTTAGTCACGGGCTCCTTTTTTTTTTTTTTTCATTTCTACATCATTTTCCATTTTTTCCCTAATTAGTTTCCCTTTAGTTTATTTGCACCTTCTAGAACATTTTTTTTTTTTACACATAATGTGTATTTGTAGTACTGCATGTACCGATCATTGCTGTCACACTTATCTCACTAATTTTTCCAGGTTTTTCTTTTCTTTTCAATTAAACAATTGAAGAAAGAGAAGCTATATTTTCAGATATGAAAATAACCAGGTAGGCTTCTTCTTTCTTTTTCCTCTTTCAAATCCAACTTACTAATGGATCAATAAATTTATTTGCCAATAATTTGTTTTGTTCACACACATCCCTGTGTTACCATGTGAATATTGTCCACTTCTTTATGAGAATTTGGCCTTTTAAATTAATTTGTTATACTCCCAATGACTTTATAGCATACTAATACTTATTCCATTCTATGTTTTAAATGAAAAGGAGGTGCATCTGACTTCTGTTCCCTGAAATGAGAAAGCCCATCATTGGTCTGAAGTATTTGCATAAGAAACAATAATTGTCATAATGTAGAAAATGTAGTATGTTTTATTTCTTAATTACAATAACATATTTGGTGTACCGCATGTTTTGATCTTTGTTGTCACTTATCTTATGAACTTTTACCAGGTTATTTATCCTTATGTTCTTGCCAGATTTGAGGTCTTTTTCCAACAGTCTTTCATTGAGGAGTGTTATCCAGAGGCATAACAATCAACCTCAAATTTCTTAAACAAAATTGCTAGCCTGAAGATTTGCTAGTCTGTTCTGTTAAACACATTTATCATTCTATGTTGAAGAAAGAGAAGACATGTTTTCAGATATGATGAAAACCTGGTAGCTTTTCTTTCTCTTTGTCCCCTTTGATTCAGCTAATGTTATGGATCAAGAAATTTATCTGTCGTTAACTGATTATTATACATCACTAACACAATGTTTTTTGTTCACATACATGCTGTGTTAATATGTGAATATTGCCCTATGCTTCATGCAGATTTGGAGATTTAGTTTGCTTCACTTCTGAATTCATTTTTGTGTGCGTGTGTTGACTTTATAGGACTTCCTTTCTGCCTTCAAATGTTGTAACAGAGAAGAAGGTGCAATTAGTGTCATTTCCTTGAAGTGAGAAATGCGAAGATTAGCATCAAGTGCTTGCATAACAAGCATTAGTTCTTGTCAAAATGGAGAAAAATGTAAGTTGACTCTGTTTCTTCACTTCATTATGACATCTTTTTCAGGAAAACAACAATTTAGACTGTTCTAAATCTTAGATCATTGAAAATTTTAAGTTGTTCACTGCCCTTGCGTGTTGCATTTTGGTAATTATTTCATCATACCAGAAAAAGGGATGTTAACATTGCTTTGTTTCCAGCAGATTGGGAAATTGTTCTTTGCTTGTGGATTCTAGGGGAGAGTGGAAAGTTTCAGTCAATTCTGCGCATATTCTGTTGGAAATCTACAGCCATGTGATTAAGTAAAACAGACTTGGGTGGGGCATTGTTCCTTTTATTTATAAGTTTTCATTGAGGTTATATAACTTGGTGATTTTCATTATTTATCTATCAATGGAGACTCAGAGTTCCTTATTCTTTTTAATATTGTTTCTATTATTATTTCTGAGTTTTTCAAGTTATCTAAATGTATTATAGGAGTTTGGTGCCACTAAAGAACCTACAGCAAATCAAATGCAGGTTACCCATGCCACTATGTAACTATTATTATGATAATTTTGAAGATCCTTTTTCAGGAAACTCCGTGCTAGTTTGAAGTTAAACATGGAGTGCCAACTAGGTAAAGTCATCTGTAACTTGAATAAAATACTTTTTTTCTTCATTTAAGTCAGACACAACTAAGGTTAACATGGTTGTTTCTTCGTTTGGTGCCACAATACATTAGGTGATTTCTGCTTTGTGGGATGCAAAGTAGACCTGCAACCAGTGATCTTCAATTGTTATGCATTTCCTGGCTGCCAGCTGCATGTTGAGGCATCCATCATCATTTGCTTCGCATTATTTAGGAGAAATTTTTCAGTTCATTATCGCTGGGTAATTAAGCTCCTTCTGAATTTCTTAATTGTTTTTAATATTGTTTGTATTATCTTTCTAGGGTTTTTCAAGTTATTAAGATGTATGCAGAGTTTGGACTTCGGAGATCTCAGTAACTTAAAAAACTTGAAGAAGGCAAGGTAAATTTATGCTTTCTGTGGGTTTACTCTTCAAAAGTGTGCTTTCAGTATAAAGGCTCAGAACTGTTTGTGTCTCATTAGTTGCTAGTTAGTGGTTCTCTTTGAACTCTACATATACCAATTAAAAGTATTTTACCACAATCTTAACAGATCCTGATCCATTATCTTCTTCTCTGGCTTTTCCATTGAAGGACATCAAATAATCAAATGCGGGTAACTTGTGCCAATAACTGATTATTATTATCATCAAATGTTGAAGGTCCTTTCTCAAGAAAGTTCATACTAGCATGAGCTTAAACATGCTATATATTAAACTTTTGCTTTACCGATATCAGGCACAAGCTCAAAGCGACGCTTCTACGTTTTCTGCTGGAAGTCTTGTTTCCATAATTCGGAGGCAACTTCTGCTTTTTGGAATAGAAAGTAATAGACCTGCAAGTAGTGATCTTAGATTGTTGTGCTCTGAATTCCAGGCTGCCGGTTGCTATCTGAGGTACACCTCATCGCTTGCTTCCTGTTATTTTAAAAGAAATTGCTTCAAACTTGAGTTGATTATTGCTGGTTGTGTAAGTTCCTTTTGGCATCTAGATTATTTTCTGTTTTGAAGCTGACATAGAAGCTTGTTTTTCTCTTAGATTATTTGGACTCTGGAAATTTCAGGCGGTCTACTACCAGCTTCAACAAGAGGTTGAATTTTGCAGCAAATTGCGTATGCTTCGGATTGTCGAATCAACATAGACAATGATCTTACATTGATCATAGTTTCATATCTGTTAATGATCGGAACATCGAAGTTAGAGGTCAACAAAAACCGTAAAATCCGAAATCCGTGCAAGGCATGCATTTTTCGAACATATGGAGTGCTCTAAGGATTCAACAGAAGAGGTAGAGATGAAGGTATGGAAGAAATCCTTTACAAACACATTGTGTAAGCAGATTTGGAAGTGAATTTGCTTATGTGATTGAAGTCAAATGTTGATTAGAATTTCTGGGTTCTTGTTAGTTTTTTGATACACTAGTTTTTCATCATACAATTTCTTTTCTTTTTTTTTTTTTTTTTCCTCATTCCCCTTCTAATTGTTACTTTTCTTGAAAACTTTTGGCTAAAATGCCTTAAATCATCTTCCAAGGTACTTGACAT
>JBBYHL010000014.1:384717-401303 GCA_038381835.1 Adansonia madagascariensis | reverse complement strand
TGACAATAATTTTTTTGAAAATTTAAGATCGTAATCTAATTCGACCACGAACAAGTGTGAGACTTCTCAATCCATCACCCTAAGCTTCTCTCCATCTCTCAAAATTCTAAATTCCAAGTTTCAAGCAGACCCTCTTTGCAAAAAAAAAAACACTCTTTGAAAGTTTAGGGCAGCAACCTAGTACAAGCTAGCTTTTCAACTTTTGGAAAAAAAAATGTTCAAGCTTTGATGGGTTTTGAAGAGAAAAGCTTAGGGTTTAAATGAAAATTTTGGTGGATTTGGGTGGAAATACGAATTTTGAATGATTGTTAAAAAGAAAAGTACTTAGAAGATCTGGATGATGCACCATTTGGCACTTGAGCTGCATCAAATTTGCAGTGAGATTCAGCACGATAATGTAGGACTACATAATCGGTACAGTCGGTTAATTTAATTTGAAAATTTCAAAAATCGATTTAATCGATTTTAATAAAAAAAAATCGAAATCAATTGCATAATCAAAATTACTGAATTGACTGAAGTCAGTTAGTTAGATCGATTAACATGGTTATTTTAATTGGATTATGGATCCGGTCATGAATGTGTAATTAAATATGGGTTTAGGTTAATGGATATTATATTATATTATATTATATTTAAAAATATATAGAAGTCAATTAAATCGATCAGTTCTATTTCAGATTTTATCAAATCGTTAATCGACTAACTTAATCAATAAAATCTCACACGAAACCGACATAGAACCGATGAGATGATAAGATTCATTGCAGAGGCTCGACAACTTGAGTAGTCTTTGATTATACTTTGTGGTATATTCCTAGAAATTTATTATGGTAAGAAATTATCATGGCAAGGAGCTTTTAGATTTCACGAGTGATTAGTAACAGGGCGAAGTGAACCAAGGTTTTTGGGATCAAATTACAATAATTGATATTGTTTCAATATCAGCTGTACGATTAGTATATATCGATTTTAAAGTAAAATAAAATAATATTAACAGTATATAATTTTGATTTTTGTATTAATTTATACTGATCGTGTTAGCTTGTATTAGTTAGCACAGGTATGTACCATTCGTACCGGTTTATATAAGATTTTTAATTTTTTTAAATTTCACTTTTAATTTTTTTACTGTAATTTTTTATAATTATATTTAAAAATAAAATATATCCATTAAATTAGGTTATTAAACTTAATTAATAATAATATATTTTTTATTTTTTATATATCTTTATATTTATTTATTTATTTGATATTTAAGAATTTTGTATACTAAATATTTTATAATTTTAAAATTTATATCTAATATATACATGCAGGTAGTAGAAGTATGTTTGCATGTATATAAACTGCATATTTGTTAAAGAACCAAAAAATATGCTATAAGTATGTATGTATGAAAAAATATTTGAAAAATATCGATAAATCTGAAACGATCCATCAAAATACATTGATACAAATATATACTAATACTAGAATAAATATGGTATAAGCACTGGTACAATACTAATTACCTTGGACCAAACATAACAAAATAAACGAAGTTAATACATAGATGTATAATATATTTATTTGATGGGTATTAAAGATAAAATGTATAATGCATTAAAAAATTTTAAAATTTTTTAGGGCTAAGACTAATAATTATATTTTTTTTTATAAATTTTAATGCATCAAATTAAGTAATAAACAAAAAAAAATAAGCATAAACTTTATTTTGAGGGCTAATTTAATTATTTTAATATATAAACACATATAAATATATATTTATACTATATTAAAAAGACTGATTGAGTTGGTATTACGAGTTACCCAACACATCAATTCAGTCTGTGAAATTACATAAAGATTTTAAGACAATATCAATAATGATATAAATTTAAAAATAATTATGCATTTTTCTATAAAAATATGAAACTATCCACTAATCAATTTTTTTTATTCATTTTTTTAACCATTAACGTAGTACGTGTGCCATATTTAATATATATTAAAAGGATTTTCAAAATTCTCGAGAGACCAATTTAATAATTTTAATATATATATATTTATATGTATGTTATAGGAGTTTTTTAAATTTTGGGGGCCAAGGCCCCTCGAACAAATATGAAGAGCCGCTCGTGGTTAGTAAAGTGATATTTTTTTTAGAATTATTTAAAAGGACTAATTAGAAAAAAAATTAAATATGCGATAAATTTTTAATTTTTTTATAAAATTCAAAAAAAAATTAATTGTTGGTATATCAACAAATACAACTCTAATTATAATTTTTGGGTTTCTTTTGATTTGATACGTTTTTGTTTAATCTTTTGTTACTTGTTGAATTTGAGACTCATTTCATACGTGAATTCCAGAATATTTATTAGACGGTATATGTGGATGGTAAGCATAGTAGTTGATGAATAATAAATTAGGTGGTTTAGGCCAACAAGAACAAATCAACAAGTAAATGGGAAATTAGAGGAATGATTGTGAGAAGAAAATTTTTACACATTTTGCACACGAATTGTTTTTGTCTATATGTGTGTGTATGTATATATATATATATATATATATATATATATATATATAAAATACGAGAGATTCACTAATATTAATATAAAATAAATTAGCTTTAGACACATACATAATTTTATATATGATATATATTTATTGAATATGACCGTTATATTTTATTTTTTATTAACGTAAATTATATATGTCAAGTTTTAAGTAAATTAAAAATGTTTAACAATTTGTTCGATGTAAAAAATTTCAACCGTTAAATATATATTAAAAACACCAATATTTTATATTGATATGATTAGATATCGGATTGATTCAAAACTTTATTTGCATAATGAGTACAATTGTATTACTAAATTCAGCGATTGATTTATTAAAATATTAATTGTGTAAAAAATTATGTAAATATATAAAAATTAATTTAGTTTTATACTATTGTAAATGGATCTCTCTTCTCTCTTTATAATATATTTATATATATGAGGGGAGATCTATTTACGTAATTGTAAAATTAAATTAGTTTTTGCAAATTTAAGTAACTTTTTATACGATTTTTATTTATTTAATCTGACTATTGTATTTTATTTCTATTCACATAGATCATGAACGTCAAGTTTGAAGCAAATTAAAAACGCTTTACTATTTATTTAATGTAAAAAACTTTCAATTTGTAAATATATATTGAAAAATATAATTTTTTAGATCAATATGATAAAAATATCAAATCAATTCAAAACTTTATATTCACAAAAAATATAATTAATTTATTAAATTTAATAATTAATTTATTAAAATATTAATAATACATATATAAAAACTAATTTAAATTATAAAAATATAAATAGATCTCTCCTTATTTTTATATATATATATATATATACACACTTTAGTAGATAAAAATTATATGCAAAATCTTTACGTAGAATTTATAGATATCCCTGTTATAGATAAGTTATAATTGTTGCAACTTGCATCTATTAAACTCTCTTTATTGACCTTAATGAAATTTGGTCGGCGACTTATGTAGGAAAAACACGCACGCGCGCGCAACGACTTTGCCATTCAAAGTGTCTCATCCATTGAAATAGACAGAAGTTAAAAGTAGGCTGGTTTTCTATACATTAATAATAATTTTTTTTAATTTTTATAAATACAATAAAAATATTGTTACATGTTATAATTTTTTGAATATAATTATTAATATATTAAAATTTATATAAATATAAAATAATTTAAATATAATTTTAATACGATAAAATATATAAATATGATATAAATACGTAAATTATCAAATCTATTTAAAAATATGTATGTGTTATCCTATTAATTTTATTTGTAAAATTAATTTAAAATTTTCATTAACAATAGATGAGATAATTTTTAAAAATAAAACTAATTAAAAACCTTAATTAAAATATTAATAATTATATAAATATTAAAATTTGTGCTTGAATTTGTGTCATGGATTAATTTAATAAAACTAATTAAAAACAATTAAAATAATATATTAAGATTATTATGTACTTTATATTAAAAAAAAAAACTACTTATAATCTAAAAAATTTATCCACTTCTCTTTGACAAACTACCTTACATAATTTTTTTAAAAGATTTTTCAAATTTTTTTTTCAATAAACGTGCATATTTCTAGTACAAAATAATTGGATATGTGATATGAGTTTAAAAGTTTCATCTATAATGTATGCAAACTCAAATTCAATTAAATATTACTAAAAAATAAAATGAAAAGTCACTGATTAAAACTTGAAAGTTTGTCTAAAATAATGTTCCCATCTTGTTTATAAAATTTATTAGCATATAGCAAATGCACTTTGTGTATGATAAGAAATATTTTTGTTAAAAAAAAAAAGAAAAAAATAGGTGGAAGAAAGGAGATGTATTTAACTGAACACAACTTTTCAAATGGGGAAAAAATAGGTAAAGCAATTTTTTTTTCCAAAAATTAAATTACAAATAAATCTTATTAATATATATTATTTTTACTTTATAATTTAATTTTTTTATAATTTTTTAATTAAATTGGTGTCATTTAACTCATTATATCAACTCAATTAAAAAAAATTTATATAGTATAAATATATATAATAAAAGAAACAAATGAAAATAATAATGGTTAATATCTCTAGTCTCTGGTAATATAAAATATTTTGTTGAATTTAATGTAATAAGTAAATGACATCAACTTATTTAAAAAATTAAAAAATAATAATAATGTGATATTATATAATAGAGATACTTTTAATTTTTTTATCTTTTAAAAAAATTATTTATCTATAGTAATTATAAAAATGTTAACTAAGCTAGTGCCGCAAGTCAAAGTGAAACTAATTCGACTAGCAACTTTGTATAAAAAGCAAAATTAAAGTTATAAAATTATAATAGTAATAAAATAAAATCAGAGATATTTAAGTATTTTAATTTTAAAAAATAATTACTCGCTAAAAATCTACTTATACTTTTTAATTTCTTTTAATTTTTTTAAAAATAAAACTCATTAAAAATTATTTACCTAGTTTTTTTATTTAGTATTAGTTTTAAAATATAGCATTTTTCTTTTCGAAAACACATTTTTTACTAACAACGTAGGTGTGATAAATTTTAATTCTTTATTAAATAACTGTCTCTTTGTTAGAAAAAAGGATAAACTACTAAAACCCCTTGTGGATTAGAAGTAATAATACTTAGTTCTTGTGTTTTAAACATTGAGACTTACTTTCCTTGTGCTTTCATTCAATTGACAACCATTATAACGTCATTAAAAAAACTATTAAAAAAGTATTAAAAAAAATCTATGGTTTAAATATATAACATTTAGCCCATTGTACTTTAAAAGCTAACCCTTAGCTCCTCTATGTATTCATCTTTGACATTTACCTTCCGTCATTAATTTTTTGCAACAAATATCAAGAAAACACAAATTAAAGCTCAGTAGAATTTAATTATTCTTTAGATAGGAAAAACACAAATTTATTACCATATTTGATTTAAGATTACAAGCTTCAAGACTTGAATTTTCTCAAAATTAACTTGTTTGAATACATGAATTTCATATATTTAAAGCTCCAACACTCTTCAACTTCAAGCCATTATCAAATTGTTTGCATTCTTGACAAGGTCAAATAAGCCTTGAAAAAACTAAAAAAGAAACCATAAAAAAGATTTCATCATTAGCACCAACATCACATTGCTAACGACACCAAAACCAGCTACTTTTACTTCATTGCCTACAACAATATCATCAACATCAATAGCGGTAGCCATGTTTGCAACTACATGCTTTAGTTACTTGCAATATATTATGGCTTCTAAGAGAAATCCTTGATGCCTTATCTGCAGTTCTATTGTTCTTTTATCTGCTTTAGCTATGAAAAAGCCTAAGATTAATCTTATTGCATAATTTGAAATTCTCTTTAATTTGTTTTGAAATTAGATACTAGAGATAATTTGTAACTTTATAATGTAAATATAGAGTTGTTTTCCTTTTCAGTCCTGTAAATATTTTGATTCATGTAAATTTAAATGTATAGTTTAGATTTCTGGTTACTTTTCTCATACAAAAAAGTCACAAATCAAGAAAATTGAAAATAAAAGAAGAGTTAGGGGATGAAAGCACAAGGAGATAAGTTTAATTTTTAAAATATACAAGCTAAGTGTTACATCCTTAAATCATAAGGGTTTATTGTATTTTTTTAACGGTGTTATAACAGCTATCAATGAAATGAAAGTACATAAGAGATAAGTATTAGTTTTTAAAATATAAGGCTAAGTATTATAAATCCTAAACCCCAAGAATTTTTGGTTGTTTGCCTTCAGAAAAACTACCCATTAATAACTCATTTTAATATTTCAAAACTATTTTTTTTATCTCTATTATTATAAAACCTCTTACTTAATTTAGAGTTATGAGTGACGTGGGACAACTTATTTGAAAAAAATACAAAAAAAAAAAGCTAAATAAATAATAATGTTAACTTATGGAGATCGTTATGTTTTTTAATTTTTATAATTTTTTTGAAAGAAAGTTAATCTTATTATATCTTGAATAACTATATAAAAAACCTCCATAAATAATTTTTCATATATTTCAAATTATTTTTTACATAATTATTTTTCTTTAATTTGTAAAATAATGTGTTGACAACTTAATTTGTCAGTATGCCGTAATTCCTTTTCTCAATTTTGGACCTTAAAAGTAAAACGATTAATATACAAATTGGTACTTGAATTATACCTTATTTTATGATTTTTGATACTTAAAAAAATTTATAATTAGATACTTAAATTTTACTTTCACAATATATATTAATTTAAGGCTTAACGGTGATGACTAACTATTTGTCTAACCAACAAAATCGTGACACATGACATTGTTAACATGTAAACATTTTTAAAATTTTTAAAATTTAAAAAATAAATAAATTTTTTTTTAAATACTAACGTTTAAGTATTGTCGCATGGTATATTTTTATTAATAAAAAATAACATCTCATCAACTGTTAAACTATTAATATCATCATAAAAATAAAATTTGAATAATTAATTATAAATTTTATAAATAGTAAAAAGTGGTACAATTTGGGGCTATTGACATATTAACCCATAGTAAAATAATAATAATAATAATAATAATAAAAAACTACTTTCTTACTTAGCGATTAACGTCCATGCACGTAATCACCGTCCATCACCGTCCATTATTAATCCAACGTCTCACATCACTTCTTCGGCCTTCCACTTCCCTCTCCATCTCTCTTTTTGCTTTTGCCCTTCTTTGTTCTTTATTTTAAAATTTCTCTGATAGATTGTAAATAATAATTATAAAAAAAAAAAAAACCGGCCCTTTCGAAAGAATCTCTGAGAAACATTACGCCATCTCCTTCTCTTCTTCCGTACCTCGCCTCCCTCTTTGCCTCTGTATAAAATTTTCTCTTTTTTTCCTTAATTTTTTTAAATAATTATTGTTTCCGACTATAATTTCGATCCCTTAAATTTTCTTCTTTTTGTTTTTCGAATTTCTCTGACAAGAAAAGAGGAAAAGGAATATTGAATTGATCTTCAGGCAACGTAAGACGTCGTTTTAATCGCAGTTCAATAATAGAAATAAATATTGTTGCTGATTTCCTTTTTTTTTTTTTTTGGGTGTTGAGTTTCAGGGTGATTGCTTTTGGTGCTACTTTGTTAATTGATGCGCAAATTTGCTTGAAGGTTTGTTTTTTGGAAATTTCAAATTTTTATTGAATTTTAATGTTTAATTAACCTATGTCGTTGATGAAAAAAATACCTTGGAAATTTTTATTCTTCTTTGTTGAATTTAACGTCCAGTTATAAGGTTTATTGCTGAGAAAATACTTCCTGAGAAAATATTATTGAATTTTTTTTAAAAAAAATCTAGTTTTCTTATTTATATATAAAATTTAATGTTCAATCGTGGTCTGTATGGTTGCTGAAGATTTCTTCTTCCTCTTCTTCTCCCTTTTTTTTTTTAAATATGGAACCTTTTTAAAATAAATAAAGTTCTAAAGTTGTTTATTTTTGTATTGATTTTTCATTTTGAATGATGCTTTGCTTGATTGCTGAGACAATTCTGGTAAAGAATTGGGAAAAAAAAAGAAGAAGAAGAAGAAGAAAGAACTGCTCTCTCACTATGTAACACCGTTATGTCGTGATTTCTGGTATCTTTAAATACAAAATCCATTATGAAATTTAGTAAATGAAGAGAAAGAAAATCGTTAGATATTGAATGATGGGTTTTGATTATCTTGGCTTATTGATTTTGCAAATTGATTTAGTTTTATTTATTTATTTAATTTCTTGTGGATGTAGGATTTTGGGGATGGTTACTGGTAGTAACATAGATATGCTACCGACTATCGATAATGGTTTAGAAAGACGTCGTGGGAATTTGGAAGATAATTTAACAGAGCTGGAATTGATTTTGCGAGCGCATCATAACCAACAATCCGTGGGTCGTGAAAAGGATCTTAATATATATAGGAGTGGCAGTGCTCCACCCACGGTTGAGGGATCTTTGAGTGCTGTTGGTAGCCTTTTTGCTTATCCTGATTTTGGAGACATTAAAGGTATCAGTGGTTTTGGTAGTAGTAGTAGTAGCAATAATGGAATGCTGTCTGAAGATGAGATTCGCTCGCATCCTGCATATCTTTCATATTATTACTCCCATGAAAACATAAATCCAAGGCTGCCTCCACCATTGTTATCAAAAGAGGATTGGCGTGTTGCACAAAGGTTTCAGGCTAGTGGCTCTTCCCTTGGGAACATCGGGGACTGGAGAAGGAAGAAGTTGGTTGATGGTGGTGATAGTTCATCACTATTTTCAATGCAGCCTGATCTTTATGTACAACAAAGACAAAATGATTTAATAGAACAGAGGAACGCCAATGCAAGGAATGCGTCGAGGAGGATGTCGGCGGAGTGGCTTGGTAGAGGCACGGATGGTTTGGTTGGGCTGTCTGGCACTGGGATTGGTGCAAGGAGGAAGAGTTTTGCTGACATCCTTCAGGTGATGTAGCCTCAAGGCCACTTGATAAGTTTGTAGGTTTTATGACTTTTTTAATGTCATTGTAAGATGATCTATTTTAATGCTTCTTTACTGATATGGTTTTTTTTTTCCCCTTCTGTTTTCTTTTCGATATTCATGCCAATATGGATTCCCCTTATAGGTGATTTCCTTTACATTTCCTCTTTTGTTTTGTTTGATTAATGTGTTTTGCTTGCATTTTCTTTGTGGTGGGTTGTGACAAAACAAGATTGTTTTGATTGTAGATGTGCCATTGAGTCATTTGGTGAAGTTCTCTTAAATATCTCATATGATTGGTCATAATTAGGTTTTCCTACTTTTTTCTTAGATTGTTTACAGTTTCCATCCAGCATCTACCAATTTGCTTTTCCTTTACCATCTTTTAATTCCTTTTGTTTTTGGTTGGGACCTTTCTTTTAAGTCGCTAAACTATTTACTCAACTTACTTTCTGGATCAAAATATTTATAGTATTCCCAGGAACTTTAGTATGTATTTTTGAATCAGTTGGGGACACTCTTCTCTGTTTTTCCCTCCCTCCCTATGTCTTTCATGCTAGAAGGGTTATCACGGAAACTGTGTAATACGACACTGTAGTAACTTACTTTTAACCTACACCAAAATAATCGGTTAAAGAAAGGAATAGTATTTCAGCTTCTAGGTCCTATGTTATTTTCTTCTACCCTTCAAAATAATTCTTCTGCGACATTCATATTGGAACATGTTCAATTATTTTCAAATTTTTTATAATAATGTATAGTTATTTTCTGCCTAGAAGTTTTGTTTTGTAACGAAGCGTGTTTTTCTTATTATATTATTTTTAGTGTATATATTATTTTTGTTTTTATTTTTATGGAAACATCTTGACATTGCTTAATGCTGAACGGTCTTACATAATTCAATTGAAAATGAATTAGTCATTAAGTGAAATACCATTTATTTAATTTACCATGTTCTGTAGTGCAACTGACATGATAATCTTCTACAGGATGGATTTGATCGACCTGCCACTTTATCTGGCCACCAGTCACGGCTAGCAAGTCGTAATTCTTTCAGTGATATGTTGGATGCAGCTAGCATTGCTGATCCCAGCCCACCTGGTTTTTGTAATGGAGCGGAGTCCATGGAGGGCTTGGCTGCTGGAGTAGCTCATCCAGTTGTGGTAGGAGCTCAGAGCCACGGTAAAACCACTTCTTACTCTTTTGCATCTGCTGTGGGTTCATCACTATCAAGGAGTACAACTCCTGAACAACATTTAGTTGGGAGGTCTCCTGGTACTGGACTTCCTCCTGTTGGGAGCAAGGTCAGCCATATAGAAAAAAAGAACATCGTTGGATCTAATGTCCAAAATGGGCATTCTTCTGCTGTGCCTGAACTTGCTGAAATCGCAGCTGCAATGTCTGTGTTGAATTTATCAAAAACTAGACATGCAGATGAGAATAGTCATATGCGGTCTCAGCTTCAGGCTGATCTGGATAATCAGCTGGATTTTTCATTCAACATGCCCAGTGGTCATAATCAGAGTGTGCAGGAGCAATTTATTGACAATTCCACTGCTGAAAAGTTATCATTTTCTACAAACTATATTGACTTGGCAAAGGAAAAGGGGATTGCACCTAGTATTCACGCTTCTAAGATTAGTTCCAATGGGGAAGTCAGCATTCCCAGAAGAACTTCCTCTTCTGCAGATCTTTATGCAAAAGTGAATCCTTCTGGATTTGGAAGTTTGGAAGCATCTGATGTCGTCCATCCCAATGTGAATCTTATGAACACAGATATCACTGGCCATCTACCTGGTGGTTATTCCGTTAACAACAAGTTGAATTCAGCGATTAAAAACCATTTAAGTGCAGGTATTGCATCTTTGTACTGTTCTATTAGCATTTGTCATTTTAGATAATTTTATCTTTAACATATTTTATTGTGTTTTTTTCTTTCAGGTTCCTCTTTGACTGGTAATGGTGATAGGCAAAGTTTAAATAGAGTAGGAAATCAAGGGTCTGACCTCCTTTCTCCACTTGTGGATCCTCGTTATATCCGTTACCTACAAAGAACTTCTCAGTATGGGACATGTGCTGCAGCTAGTCCTGATTCTTTGCTTGCTGGGAACTATATTGGTAATTTGCATGGGGATTTGGATGGCCTTCAAAAGGCATACGTTGAAGCAATATTAGCTCAGCAGAAACAGCAATATGAATTGCCACTTTTAGGGAAAGCTGGTGGTCTGAATCATGGTTATTATGGGAATCCCTCGTATGGTCTTGGCATGCCATATGCTGGAAATCCACTGGCAAATTCTGTACTCTCTTCCATTGGTTCTGGAAGTATACAGAATGATAGAACTGCATGTTTTACTTCAATGATGAGAAGCTCAACAGGAGGAGGAAGGCACTCGGATGTCAGTGATATTGTGGATGGAAGATATATATCATCTTTATTAGATGAATTTAAGAACAACAAGACTAGGTCTTTTGAACTCTTAGATATAGCTGACCATGTTGTTGAATTCAGGTATGTCTCATGGTGCCTCCTGTTATGTTATAATGCACTTATGCGTGTAATCTGCTGAGAGTAATTCATATTTTATGATGCAGTATGGATCAATATGGTAGTCGCTTTATTCAGCAGAAATTAGAAACTGCCACGGAGGAAGAGACGAACAAAATATTTCCTAAGATTATTCCCCATGCTCGTGCTCTGATGACTGATGTCTTTGGAAATTATGTCATACAGAAAGTATGTGCTTCATGATTTACTTATCTAAATTTGTCTATCACCTTGTTTATGCAATTATGATTGGTTAGTCTAATTATTGAGCTGGATTTGCAGTTTTTTGAGCATGGTACAGGGAGTCAAAGAGCAGAGTTGGCCACTCAGCTTACTGGTCATGTATTGCACCTTAGCCTTCAAATGTATGGTTGCAGAGTGATTCAAAAGGTGCATGAACTGTGTTTCCCCATCTTTCTTTTATTTTTTGTAAAAAGGAAAATTCCCACTCTGTGCTGGAGTTGTTTTTGAGTATCAATAGCCTCCATCTGTACTGAATTCATTTTCTATTAAATCCTGAGGCTTAGTAAGTTCTGTCTTATCAGGATGGTTTACAGAGTTAAAGTGAATTGCTTGTATGTCTTTGGGGATATTAAAGCCTCTGACTGCTACAAATCTGATGACCGCAGGCTTTGGAAGTGGTTGATGTGGACAAGCAGACTAGAATGGTGGCAGAGCTTGATGGTTCAATCATGAAATGTGTTCGTGATCAGAATGGTAATCATGTTATTCAGAAGTGTATTGAGTGTGTCCCTCAGGATCGAATTCAGTTTATCATTTCAGCTTTCTATGGCCACGTTGTGGTGCTTTCTACCCACCCTTATGGTTGTCGTGTCATTCAGGTTTGAAATTTACTGATCCTACCCTTTCATTGGATATTCGGCATTTATTTATTGACTTTATTCAGTATTAATGCTAATAGAGGGTGCTGGAACATTGTGATGATACAAAAACCCAACAAATCATTATGGATGAGATCATGCACTCTGTATGCACTCTGGCACAAGATCAATACGGGAATTATGTTATTCAGGTATCTGAGCGTCCCTTCCGAATCTGTTCTGTTATTCACTTTTCATTTGGGAAAGTGATCTACTTCATCTCGTTTATCTTTTTGTGCATTTACATTGCTAATTGTAATGCGCTTTTGGAGCCAGTTTGTAATTGGCAGAAATTTCTTTCTTTGAATATATTTGTACTTTATACTACCTTGTTTTGGGTTCTAGATCAATCTTTATTGGATTATCTTGAAACCTTGCAGTGAAGCTGGTTCTATATATGTTTGGTTTCATGCTAAAATCACTCTTTAGTTATGCCTTCTGGCACAGGTTATTTCTCCCCCTCCCCCTTTTTTTTACTGTTTTGTTGCTTTGTCTGCCTTCGGTGAATATATTTCCTATTTTGACCATCCATGTTATGGTATTATGTGTCACTGACATGTCTATTTCTGCATGATAGCATGTTCTTGAACATGGTAAACCACATGAGCGATCTGCTATTATCAGTAAGCTTGCTGGGCAAATCGTGAAGATGAGTCAGCAGAAATTCGCTTCTAACGTTGTCGAGAAGTGCTTGACTTTTGGTGGGCCCGAGGAACGTCAACTTCTGGTCAATGAGATGCTTGGTTCTACTGATGAAAATGAGCCATTGCAGGTCTGTTCCAATAGTCATTTCCTTTTCCTCATGCAAATAGCGTTTTATGGATGTAATTGTGTTTGCTTTATCTTCAAGTACTAATTTTTCTTTTTCCTTTTTTTTTTTGGCATAAAAGTATCATAAAAACCTTACTTTTGGAACAAATCAGAAGTTCAAATAGTTTTTTTTTTTTTTTTTATCTGCTCCTAATGAAAAATATGTTTTAATGTTGAAGCATCTACTCTCTTTGTTTTCTAATCAAAGCAATACAATAAGTATCTAAGCAAGAAACATAAAATGATGTAGAAATGTTGAAATATGATTGTCATCCTGGAAAAGACGGTATGCATGTAGAATACTTAGCACCAGGGATGTAAAAAGTAGCCATAATGCGATGTTATGGTCATTATTTTGAGGTTTCAGCTCTCTGCCATCAGTATTCTCCACCAATATTTACTGTAATTTGACCGCAATAGCATCCATTATGTTCACAACCGTGATAGAATGCAATCAAAAACATGTTCATAACCTCAATTTAAATCCCCGCTTTGCATCTTCTAAACCCTTCAAAGTGCATTTTATGCTGCGTTTTCCTTTGTTGTTTTTTCTTATAGATTTCCCTATCCGAGACCTCACATCTTAGTATTATTGCATATCCATATCATATATGTACTTCAGTTGAATGATCACCAAATATCAATTTTCTGTTTGTTAATTTCCATGAATGTTTTTCCTTTTTCCCCCCTTATAGCTGTTTCAATTCTTCATTTACATTTGGCTAATATGAAGTTTGTTCAATTCATAACTACAGGCTATGATGAAAGATCAATTTGGAAACTATGTTGTGCAGAAGGTTCTTGAAACTTGCGATGATCAAAATCTCGAGTTGATTCTTTCTCGAATCAAGGTTCATTTAAACGCTCTGAAGAGGTACACTTATGGTAAACATATTGTTTCGCGTGTTGAGAAGCTTATTGCAACTGGAGGTAAGCATCCGTTTATGTCTCAAATCGCTTACTTTTTTTTTGGGGGGGAGGGGGGGAGGGCGGGCTGGCTGTATTAGTCACTCATGCAAACTTATAAAACCAATTTTTCTCGACTGCAGAAAGGCGAATAGGGTTATTATCCGGTCTATCCTTATCGGCTTCCTGAATAATCCCTATATAGCCATATATGGCATGCTTTTTTGCTGCATTCGTGACAAGACAGCAAATACATGCAATTTTGTACAGCTGACATGGACGGTGAGTTTAGCATTCATCATCGTTAGTCTTAATTCCTACTGAAAAATATTTGTAGATAAACACAAATCTAGTAGAAATCTGCAGAATAAGATGATGGTTGTCGATATCTAATTGTATATTCATCACGCTATTATGAGAAGAAGACTTTGTTCGAAAATTGTTTCGGATGGACTAAACCTGAGGACGACTTTATAATTTTCATATCCGTTCTGGAAGTAGATGATTGAAGATATATATATATATATATATATATATTTGTAAAGCAGGAAGTTTGTATGTAAATTGCTTAAATAACAGGTAAAAGAGTTCCAATCTGGTGAAGTCTTTTTTCAATGTTGAGAATTTTTGCTTTTACGTGTGTTTGTGTGTGTGTATGTATGTATGTATGTATGTATGTATGTATGTATGTATGTCTATATATATATATATATATATATATATATAATGCTAAGTTTGGGACTGGAAGTCAAATTTTTATCTTTTGGTAAGGCTTATTATCTGATGAAAAATGTATTAGGGAATGTATCCTTTTTGTTTTAGTATTGGTATGTATTAATATTTATCATTTTGAGTTTATCGATATTTATATCATATATAGTTTATTGTTAATACTGTATCAAAATTGGCAAGGTTGACATCAAACTATGAAGATCCTTTGGAAAATTTTCATGGTCTTACAACTCTTGAAATATGTATGTGTGGGTGTGTGCCTATGAAGGGCTCTAGAAAATCATCATAGATCCGCAAGACGAGAAGCCAGCCCCAATGGTTAGGAAATTGTTGTTCTTCCGGGGTTTTAGTGATAATTTTTAGAGGCTGCAATTGGGCAGGTTCGGGCAGCTTCGGGAAGGATTATTTCGGATATGGATTTATTCGGATTCGGATTTGAGTATATTTTATATCAATTTTTATTTTATGTTAAATATAATCACTTTTACGTAAATTTAAATCCTAAGTCTAGATCTGAATTTGGCTCGGTCCGACTCGAATAAATTTTGAATTCTAAACTTAGGGCTAAATTTGGCCTTGTTGACTAGTACAAATCATTGTTCATGATATAAAAAAGTTACTTTATATTAATATTTATATATTTTATAATTAAATTTAAATGAAATATTTTATTTAAAAAAAATACTCTTTCAGGCCGAGCGTGCTTAAAACTTAAAATTTAAGACATGTATTTGATCGTACTAGGCTTATTGTGTTGGGCAGATTATCTGATTCATGGTCAGGTCTAGTTATCAGTTAAACATGTGATTTTTTTAATTTTTGATATGGTATTATCTATTATGGCTTTCATATTTTTTGTAATTTTTTTATTATTTTGTTATATTTTTATCTGATTCTAATTATCATTACTTGAAATAATAATAATAATAATAATAATAATAATAATAATAATAATAATATTCAAAGAAATATTTAAAATTTTATTATTAATATACATAAACTCTTAATATTTAATGAGTTTAATTAATTAATTTTTTTTTTAAAAAAGTGAAATGAATGATATACTTTATTGACAATGCTTTTAAAGCATATGATATGATTTACTTTTCGATAAATTATTATTGTATCGTATATAGACATGCTCAAGGATTGGGTTATTCAATCGGCTCAATTCGGTTTGGGCTTTGGTTTTTATATTTTTATTTCAGACTAGATCGACCCAACTCAAAATTGTGATTTTAAATTAAAATAACATATTTTATTTAAATTTAATTATAAAATATATAAATATTAATAAAAATATTTTTTAATATGATGAATGATAATTTTAGTTTGAACATGTGGGTCTAAGCACATTAAATAAGGGTTTAGGCTTGAGATTTTAAAAAATTCAGGTCACAGCTCGATCCAATCCATAAATAGTTTTAATCACATGTAAAATATAAATTAAATTTTTAATATTTAATTAAATTATATATGAAATTAATATTTAATATTTAATAATTGATTATTTTTTATATGATATTATCTATTATGGCTTTTATATTTTTTAATTTATCTTATTATTTTGTTATACTATTATTACTCTAATTGTCTTTACTTAAAATAATAATAATAATAATCATCATCATCATCATCATCATCATCA
>JBBYHL010000014.1:328920-340383 GCA_038381835.1 Adansonia madagascariensis | reverse complement strand
AAAAAAACTAAGTAAAATAATTTATGTTTAAAAAAATTAGTGAGCAATTTTCTAAATTAGAAAAAGATATAATTAACTTGGATTTATATTATTGTTAATCATTTTAAATGTTTTTGATAAATTTTCATGATTGAATAATTCATGATACCAACTCAATCACTTTTTTTACATTATTATATATATGTACACGTATGATACTAATAATATAATAATTGATAAATTTAATATCATGAATCAAGTGTCATTGAAAAGCTTGATTGAGTTTGATGTCATGATTTAAGTGACATCAACTCAGTCAACTACATTCTAATTAATTTTAAATTATGTTTAATTTGTTATAAAATAAAATTCTAATTAAATTATATTATAATTAAAGTATTAGTTAAATATTTTAAATTTATCTTTAATTCAATTATATTAAATTTGAGAAAAATTCATTATATTATTTTATAATGTTAAAATTGATTAGAACAGAAATAAAAAAGAATGAAAAAAATAATGAAAAATAATTATCATTCACAAGATTTTATTGAAATAAACTTACCTCTATTAGTCTGAAAAAATCACATTTTATCTTTGTAGAAAAATAACTAATGTTAAAATTTATTAATCAAATTAATATTCAAATTTTACTTTAAATATTCAAAAAATCCTTATTTTATTTATTTTTCTTTATTCCTGTCTTTTTTTTTTCTTGTTTTAATCAATTTCTTTATCACTAATTTTTTGAATAACTTTAGTTAACTTATTTTAAATAAAAGTAATGTAGTCAATTCATCTCAAAGATAATATATAATTGCATTCAAGATAAAATTTAAAATATTTAACATGTATTTTAATAGAAATTCATTAAAAGAATAAAAAAGAGATAAAGAAAGTAATAAAAGAGAAGAGAATAAGAAAATATCATTATCATCTATGACATTTTATTAAAAATAAACTTATATCTATAGTTGATAAAATTATGTTATATCTAAAAAAAGTAATTAATGTTAGGATTTCATTAATTAAATTGATATTTATTTAAAATTTTCTTTAAATATTAAATACCCTCATTTGTTTATTTTTCTATATTTTCATCGTATTTTTTAAATCAACTTCTTTATTATTAATTTCTTAAAAATAATTTTAATTAATTCATTTTACAAAAAAAGCAACATAATAATTCATCTCAAATTAAATATTTCAAATTAAAAATAAGATTCAAATATTTAACATGTACTTATTTTAGAATATAATTTAATTAGATAATAAAAAAATAGCTTTAAATCTAATTAAGTTTTCATTATTTTTACTTAAAATATTAGATACGAATGAAAAAAATAAATTTATAAATAATTAATAAAGTTTAAAATTATCTCTTTAGTTAAAAGCTAGTAAATAAAGAGAGTTCTTTTTTTTCCCAAATCTTAAAGAGTAATGGATATTTTTCAAATTATAAAAATAAATGTATTTTTTTCGTTAAACCTCAGGCTGCGTAAACTTTACTCTTTTATATATATATATATATAATTGGTGTTAGCGGAAAAGCAAAGGGGTGAGTTAAGGTCCATGTGGGAGGGAGAAATCTCCTACAATATGCATTTTTTTTTTTGTAGTTAAGATTATTAGAGTTTAATTTTGATCAAAAGAATTAAAAATTTATTATTTTACCGACAAATTACATAGGTGTTGGCAATTCCTTACCACATTCAAAGTGCATTTGGTATGTACTTTCAATATCAATTCATTTTAAAAACCCTCCATTATTTTTTTAACATTTTAAAAAAATTTTATTTAATAGCTTTTGAATATTTAAATTATTTATTTTTTAGTTTTAATTTTAATTTTATTAATTTATTGTTGACATGAAAATAGTTAATAAATTTTAATTATTATTTTTTCATAAATATAATTGTAATATAAATTTTTTATTTGCATAAATATAATTTTAATAAATTTTAATTATTTACTATATATTTTTTATTTTAATATCTTTCACGATTATTTTTTTCTCACCATAATTTATATCATTGCCTTCATTGCTTTTATATCTAAATACATATTTATTTTAATATCATCTTTATAATATCATTACTAAAGTAACTAATTTTACTACTATCATTATTTTTAATTTTATTAGAACCAATCTCTCTCTTCATTCAAATTCACCTTCAAGAATTAATTGTTTGGTGGCTTGTTAGTTTCGTTGGGAAGATTTGGATGTGTGTGGGTACCAGGTGAATAAGATTTGTGCTACTATCAAATGCTTGGTTCATCTCCAACTGTTTATATCTCATCCATTATAGTCAATTTGCAGCCTATATGCCTGGTTAGGGTCAATTTTTTTTATAGCTCTGTATTAGTTATGAAATTGTTAGAATTTTCAATAATTTTGTATGATTATCCTAATTTTTTTTACTTTTATAAAAAATATTTTTTATTAATTAAGATTTAATTTATGAAAAATATTTTTTAAAAAATAATTAGTAATACTTAAAATAAATCATCAACAAATAAAATATAAAAAAATAAAATATTCACACTTAAAATAGAAAATTGCAATTGCATGCATATTTTTTTTATTAAAAAATAGATTTAAATATTTCAAAATCTTTAAAGAGCTGGTATCAATTGATACTGAATAAATATTGCTAGTTAAGCATATTTGGTTTAATATGTTACCTCAAAATCTGGTAGCATAAAAAACCGATATTAAGGTTTTAATTAAGTTTCAAGTAATCTGGCTCTTTCGTATTATCAAACATTAAATGTTCCTAATTCAAGCATATTTTTCCATTGACTCTCTTTACTGCAAAAAAGAAAATTACTAAAATGGTGTCAACTAATATTAAAACAAAATATCAGATTTAAAAAATATATATAAACATAATTACCAATATGTTCGATTGTATTAGACAATTATAAAACTCATGAAAAAGTGGTTTAAAAATAAGATGTATTTAGTTGTATACATTATAAATTACATATTTATGTAAGTTATTTTTTGCACATTTACGCTAAGTGAAATAATAAATTATATTAATTTATATATATATATATATATTAGAAGTTTAAAATAAAAGAAAAAAAATATAAAAGTGGCTTACACTGTTACGTATAGTTTATAATTAAAAATTTTTGAAAAGTGTTAGATTAAAAATAAATAAATTTAAACGAGAATCATATATCTTATTATTTTTTATTTAATGATATTTTTTAAAATAATCAATTCAAATTATATTAATTGATTTTTGAAATTAAATTTAATAAAAAAATTTAAAACATAGAATTCAAGTATATATAATTGTGAGACTTTAGAACATGTGTAATAAAATCTAAACATGCTCTTATTTTTGAAATTAAAGATGGAGAAAATCCTAATTTAAAGTGTTTTTCAAATATTAAACCCAATCGAATTATAGATATGATAATATTTGACACGATTACATGAATATGATATGCATAAAGTAAAATAAACATAACATAACACGAATACATTATCAAAATCTATCTAATATGAATTATAAATATATCAAAATTTATATAAATGTTAAAAAACTTTAAACAAGATAAAATATATAAATATAATATGAAAATACGAATTGTCGATCTATCGAATTGTGTACGATCGAATAGCCTGTTAGATCTATATCAAATCAAATTTTTATAAAAATTTTAATAATTTAAATCAATCTAAATTACTATTTAAATAAATAATAATTATTTTTATTTAAATATAATTATAAATATTAATTAAAAATATTTTAATAAATATTAAATAATAATAAAATTTTTGAATTGACACAAACACCCCTGCCGAGTAGCAAGGAACAAATCTTGCCCCTAAAACCAAAAGATTAGGAAAAACACTAACAACCCGTGAAAGGAAGAGTCGTTGTGTTGACCGATGAACTTAAACCATGGTTAATAAATTGTCTTAGTTAAAGTTAATTAATCATAATTAATTAATTAATTTAATTAAAGCTAATTAACCATAGTTAGTCCCAAAGAGTTAGGGCCTCGGACAAGAGGAAAACTTTAACTGTGGTCAGCCCTTGATTTCAGAGTAAAACAAACTCGTGATATCTTCCGGCAAGATATCGTGAGATTTTAAAATGAAAAAAAAGAAAACTTTATTTTTTGGGATTATCCAAATAATTAATTTGACAGAGATTTATTAATTATAAATTCTCTGATTATGTTTTTATTACTTGGATGCTTCCTTTTCTGATACGTAGGAGGTATGTTCCCACTTGCTTCTTTGGCGCGTGGTTGGCACTCTGTTCCAAAAATTGGCCATAATTACGTGCTATTTGACTTATATTTTTAGGTTTTATGATTTGTATTTTTTTTCTTGCTTTTTTTTATTAATCGATTTGTCATTCAATTATTTTTCATTAAAAACAATAATAATATAATGTTGTATATATATATAATTATATAATATTTTTATTATGAATATCTTAAAGACACTATTTAAGATTATTGTATTAAATCAATTATTATTTTTAATACATTGCCATTTATCGAAAAATATTAAATATAATATTTAATATAAAATAATATTGTAAATGGTAACCTAATTAACCTTAACAAGTGTCTTAAGAGTAATCGTAAGAGTCCGCTTATTCTATCATATTCATATGATTATTCGTGTCATAATCTTATTTAATATATTATATATTTATATATATTTTGACATGTTAATAATTCAAGTTAGGTAGATTTTGACGTATTATATATTTATGTAGTTTTTATATTATTTTTATATCATATTGTGTTTTAGTTGTTTTTTATATTGTATATATGTCACATAAATAGGTCATGTTGAAATTATTATTATTATTATTATTTGATAGTTCATATTCAAATTATCATGTATACCTAAAAGTACTCTTAGACAAAAATTTACTATATAAATGTATTTATAATTTTCAGACCAATTTTTTATTGGTTTAGTAGAATTGAATATAAACTACTGTTTTATGTGAAAAAAGTTATTTAAAGCTTAAAATTTAGATTATCCATCTTAATTATTAATATAGTATTAAAATATTGGTTAATTATGGGAATTTATAGAGGCTTTGTTAATTAACCAAAAAGAGAAAATTACAATAAAAATGTAAATCTTAATTAGAAAATATAGTATTGTTCATATATATATTTATTGCATATCATATGAAAATGAAAATGAGGGGTTTTCAATCACTATGACTGAAAAATAGCTAAAAGAAATTTGTCATATTAACCAAATAGAATGAAGTATATCAAAATGGGAAAGTTTGATTATCATATTTATTACAAATTTTAAAATGTTTAAATGAACAATAAATTACCACATTTAATTTTTTTATTAATTTATGAGTTCGTATTTAATACACAAAATAATAAGTTTTTTAAATTCACCGGTGAAATTAAAAGACTATCACTTTTTTAAAATTTTTTTGTGAAATCTAAAAACTTTATTGAGAATGTATTAAATAAATTTTCTTATTTTATTTCATAAAACATCCAAAATAGGCAAGTTTAGTAAGGTGATGAACGAATTTTTATGTGGAGTTCCTTAGATTATCTAGTAAAATTATGCCATAAATTAAATTTATAATTCGTCATTGACTCAATGAATTTATTGAAGTTGAGAGGTAATAATCTTGATATAAATTGTGATTTTATTAAAAATGTAACAAATTTTTTTACCCTAAAGATTGCAGTACACCTAGAATAGATTTTCTCTTTGAGATCAAATTTAAGAATACAAAAAATACAAAAAAAAAATGATAATTCATGCATGTGATATCATTATATTTTATATTTTTATATCGATCTTGTAAAAAAATATAACATAAATAATTAAATATATTAAAATTTTAACACAAATACGATATTTGTATTAAAAATATCATATTAATCTAATTTAAATATATTATATTATATTATATTTATTACATAATTTATATATATATTAAATTTATTATATTTACATATGGTATCTACAATTCGACATATCTTAAAAAAAAAAAAATTCCTTTTCTGCCTAAAAAAATTGAAAAATAGTGTAACTCACGCTTGGGTGATGAAGAGTAGAGTGGGGAAGAAACCCAAGATATAAAAATATATATATAAAAGTAAAAGAAGAAGAATTAATTAATAAAAATAAAAACAATGAAAGTGAAGAAAAAATTAAGGGGAGAAAAAAACAAAATCACCTGAAATTGTCTTTGGTGTTGGATTAGTTGCCATCACTATTTACGTAAAAAGCCCATTTTTTTCCTTCTCATCTCAAAAAAAAAAAAAAAAAAAATCTTTGCATTTCTTCTTATATATAGAAATTCAATTACTTTAATTTAAAATTAATTAATTTTAAATACTTATATAATTTTTGCATTATATATTTATTTAATTTAATAATGATATTTAATGTTTTATTTAAATAAAAATATATCTATTAAGTTATAAATAAATTAAAAATATTTAATTATTTTTCATATAAAAATTTTTTAATTATTAAATATATATTAAAAAGAGTATATTCGATTAATCTGTTTGATATATTAAATCAATAAAAAATTTTATCTACATGATAAATATAATTATATTATTAAATTTAATTATAAATTTATTATAATATTAATAAATATAAAATTATAAATAAAATAATTTTATGGTGATACAAATAAATATTTGTGTGTCTATATATATATATATATTCTGTTCACAGTTTTTTATTTTATTTTGTCGCTAAACAGTCCTCTGGTCGGCAAACAGCACAATCTTCACTGTTAAAATCTCTTTTCTCTTTCATCTATCTTCTCCCTTTAAAACTCTTTACTTTCTCTTCACTTTCCCATAACTGAAAGACCTTTTTTTTATGTTTCCTTTTTCCGAAACTGGGATTTCTCTTTTTCTCTCAAAGTCTTTGAATTGATATATTTTTCATCTTCTGTTTTAGCCTTTAAAGGGTTGAATTTCTTGCATTGCTTGTTCTTGCGGTTCATTGAAATCTGGGTTGTCTTTCTTTTGCTGGAAAATTATCTTCTTTTGTTTAAAGGTAAGGTCCTTTGATTTTTTTCCTGTTTTCTCTTTTTTTAAGTGAATTATCTGATTTTCATTTTTTGTTAAAAATATGGTGTATTATAGCTATAAAAAATTCTGTTTTTCTTTGTTCTATCTTTTTTTTGGGGGGATTTTGTTCAATATTCTAATTTATCTGTTTCAATTGGTTGATTTTTAGTTATGAAATGATTTTCTGCCGTTTAGGCAGTGATATTGATAGTTTTTGTTTAGGAAAAAAAATAAATTCATAATTTTTTTTTTACAAATTTTGCTGGTTTTTTTGTTTGATTTATATGTAAAATATGTTTGTTCCTTTGAATTTATTAATATATAATTATAATTTTCATGTTCTAGCAGAAAAAATATCAAGTGAGGCAAAAAAGCAAAGGAAGCTTAGTTGTTTGTATCCTTTAGGAATTTGGAAGAAAATGATTACAGTAATGGATTCTAGGAAAGAACTCATGAAGAATCCTGAAAAGTGCTTAGATCCTCAACTATGGCATGCTTGTGCTGGTGGCATGGTTCAAATGCCATCAGTGAACTCCAAGGTGTTCTACTTCCCTCAAGGTCATGCTGAACACGCAAATGGGAGTGTGGATTTTGGGAGTCTTTTGATTCCTTCGCTGATCCTATGTCGAATTTCGGAAATTAAGTTTATGGCAGATCCCGAAACCGATGAGGTTTATGCTAAAATTATGTTGGTTCCTTTGAGAGAGAATGATTTTGGGTATGAAGACGATGGTGTTGATGGAAATGTTGTTGGGATGGAGAATCCTGAAAAACCGGCTTCGTTTGCTAAGACATTGACTCAATCTGATGCTAACAATGGTGGGGGTTTCTCGGTTCCGCGCTATTGCGCGGAGACGATATTTCCTAGGTTGGATTATAATGCAGAACCTCCTGTTCAGACCATTCATGCAAAGGATGTTCATGGTGATGTTTGGAAATTTAGGCATATATACAGGGGAACACCTCGTCGGCATCTTTTGACGACGGGGTGGAGTAATTTTGTGAATCACAAGAAGCTAGTGGCTGGTGATTCGATCGTGTTTCTGCGAGCGGAGAACGGAGATCTTTGTGTGGGAATCCGTAGGGCGAAGAGAGGAATCGGAAATGGACATGAGTATCCATCTGGGTGGAATGCAGGGGGTGGAAGCTCTGGCTCACAATTTGACGGTTATTCTCCATTCTTGAGGGAGGGAGAGAGTAAATTGATGAGGAAGGATTCTAATGGGGATCCGAGGGGAAGAATAAGGCCCGACAATGTGATTGAAGCTGCGAGTCGAGCCGCCAGTGGACAGCCCTTTGAGGTTGTTTACTATCCACGAGCAAGCACTCCTGAGTTCTGTGTGAAGGCCTCATCAGTTGGAGCTGCAATGCAAATCCACTGGTATCCCGGGATGAGGTTCAAAATGGCTTTTGAAACTGAAGACTCTTCTCGGATTAGCTGGTTCATGGGAACAGTATCTACTGCTCAGGTCGTTGATCCCATTCGTTGGCCTAAATCTCCATGGCGTCTTCTGCAGGTATTTTGAATATTCTCATAAGTCACCTTTGTAGTTTTATACTTCGTATCTTTGTTGATTTAGCAATTTTATGCCCTACATTAGTGTCACTAAGAATTCAACTTAGGCTTCAGAAGTTAGAAGAATATTTACATCCATTTTTTATAAACTTTATATTCTGCTGGTAGATTTGCATCTAATATCTTCTTCTCAAATTAACATCTTTCAGGTGGCATGGGATGAGCCGGATTTACTACACAATGTGAAGCGCGTTAGCCCATGGTTGGTTGAATTGGTCACAAACATACCGGCGATCCATCTTAATCCTTTCTCACCACCAAGGAAAAAGATGCGGCTTCCACAACACCCAGATTTTTCCTTACTTGGCCAAATTCCAATGCCATCATTTTCCGGCAACTCTTTGAGGTCCAGCAGCCCCGTATATTGCATTACAGACAACATTCCTGGAGGCATACAGGGAGCCAGGCATGCACCATTCGGATTATCTTCATCAGACCTCCACTCCAACAAGCTGCAGTCGGGCCTGTTTCCACTTGGTTTTCATCAACTTGTTCATACTGCCCCACCTACTGGACTTACCACCGACAATGGGAACAATAGGAATATGTCTTCCTTGTTAACAATGGGAAATCCTACCCAGAGTCCAAAAGAAAGCAATGAAGTGAAGACACCCCATATCTTATTGTTTGGCCAGCTAATCTTCAGTGAGCAGCAGGTTTTGCAGAGCTGCTCAGATACAGTTGGAAACAGTTCATCAAATGGGAATACAGAGAAGGCTGCGATTTCTTCTGATGGCTCTGGATCTGCATTACATCAAAATGCTCGGGAAAATTCTTCAGATGAAGGGTCTCCTTGGTGCAGAGAGCGTCGAAAAACTGACATAGGTTTGGAGACTGGTCATTGCAAAGTGTTCATGGAGTCAGAGAATGTGGGAAGAACCCTAGATCTTTCAGTTCTTGGATCATACGAAGAGCTGTACGGCAAGCTGGCCAACATGTTCGGCATAGAAAGTTCCGAGATGCTGAGCAGTGTGCTCTACCGAGATGCTGCCGGTTCTGTTAAACACACCGGAGATGAGCCCTTCAGGTATAAGTGGTTCCTTAGCATCATTTCCTTTTGTTTACTAAATGATGTTAATTATGTTTTCTTAATGCTTTCTGTTTTGCAGTGAGTTTTTGAAGACAGCAAGGAGGCTAACAGTCCTTACGGATTCAGGCAGTGATAACATAGGAAGATAGAGATCACGTATTTTCGCTAATTGTACAGTTTCGAAGCCTTGTTTTTTATTTTCATTTCTTCTTGGGGTAGTCGTGGGAAGGCTCACTTCACCCCATTTTTGAGATACTGTAAACCACATTTTGTTGCTTAGCTTATAACAGAAAAGGCCACCATTTTGCTCCTTAGGGCTTCAACATGCTGAATAAATGTTCCTATTTATGGCTTTGTATCTACCTAAGAAATGGATTCAAGTTATAAATCAAGTTTTGAGTTTAGAGTAATTCATGCCATCTTCTTTGCTTTTAGCATGGATTTTGTGGCATTTGATTCTGGAGGGACATGTTTGAAGAGTTCTTGATTGATTGATTGCTTCTTATGTTACTCGAATTTGGGTATGGTATCAAATATATGTATGTGTCTTACATGTTTATATTCAATTTTTTTTCAAATTTTTTCATATTATTTGAAGTATCCTTGGAGGATATTCATGTCTGAATATACATTTGATATAGATGTCGGACATAAATACGTAAAAAAAAAAAAAAAGAGTCAAAGTAATATGGGATGCTTTAATGCATGTGGATTGTTATATAGATTCATTTTTCTAAAAAAAATTTAATATTTTTCAGGGGTCTTGGGAAAGTTATATTTCTTTATTCATATTCGGATATACATCTGACATAACTATTAAATTGAATACTTTAAAAAAAAAAATTGAAAGGTCATATCAAGTAACATAGGTCGCTCCAATGCACGTGCATGTGGATTATTATAGTTAAAAAGTCAAGAACTCTTTATTTGTTTCTTGTTTCCATTGCTAAGAAATGAAAACAATTTTTCAACATGATGAGGTTAGCCATTGTCATAGTCTGAGCATTTGAATGGTCATAATCTGATAAGGTGTTCCTTTGAAACATTGCAAGAATCAGACAAAAGCCATCCTTAAACCGCCTGTTGTTAAGAGAAGTGAAGGTCTTGAGACAAACCCAAAAGTCAAATGTTTTTAATAATTTAATTCTAGAGAACCCTAGGCCTATAGACTTGAAACGGATTTGTATTATTTGTTCATAGTTAGGGGAGAGAAATTTCTATTGCCTTAGGGTGGAATGTCTCATTAGCTTTCTCTTACCCCCTCTGATTTTGAATCACTTTTTTTTGTATAGATCTAATAATCTGTATATTTTCATTATGTTCGTATTAATTTTTTGTGTCACAACGATATTTAAAATATTATAAATTTATATAAATTTTAATATATTCATTTATTCGTGTCGTACATTCAAATTAAGATGAACAAACAGAACAAAAGTTTTAGACTCAAGAAACATTTTTCCTTTATCGAATATATTTTAAGTTGCCATCTGTGAATGTTCGAATGAACCATATTTGTGGACATAGGTATGGGTCGTCTTGAATTGAAACTAAGAAAGAGTTTTGAGCAGAAGAAACGAGGAAATAAGGCTTAAGTTCGATTTTGAAAAAGATTATGGTTAATATGTAGTATTTTGATTTTTTAAAAATCGAACCAAATATCATATACAAGTGAACCGATCCAAATCGGATCTCATTGATTTGGGGCAATCCATCCAATTTTTTAAATTAAAAAAATTCTATAGTATTTTTAAGTTTTTATTTTACTAATTTACAAATAAAATATTTATTTTCATATTATAAAAAAATAAAA
>JBBYHL010000014.1:311591-321653 GCA_038381835.1 Adansonia madagascariensis | reverse complement strand
GGTTGCAATTAATGTTAGGTGTCCCACATCAACTGTATGCAAATTAAAGCAATGATAAATTAAATATTTATTTAGCTCTTGTAGGTTTAAATTTAAGTATAATAATTGAGTTTAAAATTAAATTAATTGAGCTTATATTCGATAAATAAATTTAATAGAATAAATTTAAATTATTTAATTTTTATTTTAAATTAAATTTAAATTTAAAAAATAAAATTTAATAAAAATCAAGTAAAATTTTAAATTAAATTTGAACTCAAACTTTTTGTTATTTGGATTCTAACTGTTAAATGATTACACACTAGAAAAAAATTGTGAGCAAATTTTGAGTATTTAAATTGTATTTTAATCTAAATAAATATTTGAAAAAACTCAAAAGTGAAGAAACATGAAAAGTATAGTCACTTATTAACTTAATTTGAATCGTGCTTTCGTACGAAAAAGAGATAATTATCTTATATATCGACAATAAAAAAAATATTACAAGTCATATATATTTTTTTATTTATTATTTTTTAAAATATATTTTATTAAATTTATGAAATTATACACGTATCATCTCATAAATTTTATTTATAAATTTTTTTTATCGTTCGATATATAAAATAATTTTCTTCCGATGAATTTGTGAAGAATGTATGGACAGTTTAACGTTATAAATTGGTCAGTTAGATCATAAACTTTCCAAGGAAAGAAAGGAAGGAAGAACTAAATCTTTAAACAGATATTTGCCCTATTTTATTTTATTTTATTTATGGGATTGAGCAAATCTTTGTATCATTTCAATGCCCTTTTTCTGCAACTTTTTATTCGGCTTTCCTCTCGTGGATTAAAGTAGCTATTTAGATCGGAAATTCCAGCAAAGTTTTTTCTTGTTTCAGTTAATTTTTTTTAAGGAAAATTATAGGTAATCTTTGTATGATATTCTTGGTGAAATGGAGCTTATTTTCAATATAGTAGAAGTGGATAGTTCTAATAGAAGGATTAAAGTTTCCGTAATTGAAACCATTTTTAAAATAGAATATTTCGTAAATCTAAGGTTCGAAATTTAAAAGAAGCAAATAATTAATTTTTTGACAGGAGCCTTGAAGTGTTGTCCGAGGGCTCGACAACTATGTTATTTGGCCTGTTTATTTTTTTTAAAATTATAATTTATATTTATATTCAACGTATATTCAAATATGAATATATGAATATAATATTTTGAATATAAAAAAATATAAAAAATATAAAAATATATTTATATTTGATATTTATCGAAAATCTAAAGGGTATAACTTTGTTTCATTGTCTTTGGTGAAACTCTGAGAGATATTATGAGCACTGCCAATTATGCATCGAGGCACCCAAGGAAGCTGAAAGTGAAGGCTATAATCAAGAAGTTCAATGTACTGGAATTTAAGTTATGGTCACCAATGTATTTTCAATTAGTTGCGTTTATTACAATGGCGATGGATGTTATCATAGTTATTTTACTAATGATTTTTTTTTTAATTTTGTATATTTTTATTATTTTAATGGATCAGTTTGAAAATAAATAAATTATTTATCGTAAAATATTGCTCTTGTCATACTTAAACCTAACGAAAAAAAACTAAATAAGGGTTCTGCCCCTTTTCACTTGAGTTAAGTAAAAGAAGATTTTATTCGGTAATTTTTCTCCTATTCATGTATGATAGATCCGTAGGGAGATTTTGTATATTTTACTATAAAAATAGTAATTATAATTATAATTATATTTTTAAAAATAGTTTATGACACTATTTAATCTTTTATTTATATAAAAAATTATTCACAAATTATAATTTTAATATATATACACATGTAATTTATAGTCATGAATTTAATTATTACAAATTAATTAATTACATTTTAATTGTGATGAATATCGATAAAAAAATTTAAAATCACAAAATAGAGATAAAATGTGATACTAGAGGTAGGACTCTGTATAAGTTAGTTCAAACTGATTTAATTAACTTAATCAAAGAAATTTAGTTAAATTGGTTCGATTAAATCGGTTTAATGATTATCTCGGGTTTAGAGGTTGGTTAAGTAGGTTAATTCATTTGGTTATCGATTAGTAAAATCTTTAACAAAACTTATAATATTTAATATATTTATATTTATATATTTTTCTTCAAGTTTTTTCTTCTTTAGCAAAGTAATATTAGTATATATAGATTTTAGTATATTTATCTATTAACTTTTTTATATTTTATATTTTATTTTTACAAAATTATTATAAATCAAAATTAACATTAGTATATTGTATAGACTTAAATTTAATTTACTTATATTTCAAATTTAAATAAAATATCAAATATTAATTAAATTTGAATTTAATTTAAAATTTAAAATAATTAAAAAGTTGTTTGCTAATAATCGAACTAACCGACCAAATCAATTAAACTTTAACTAATTCGGTCAATTCGGTTATTATTATAAAGATTCATTGGTTTAGTTAATTTTTTTATCAAAGTCGATTAATTTAATTTTTAATTTTTTCTCGTCAAATTGTTAAATCGATTGATTACGTGGGCCTAATTGGAGCAGCCTATCATTTCTCTTCAATTTTTATTTTCTATTTTTTTTAAAAAAAAAAGCCCAAAAATATGACATGGTCGGCCGCTGGTATCAATGGCTTTCCAGTAATTTAAAATACAACAAGGGTAAAGTAGTCCTTGAAGAATTCAATTGTTTACATTTTATTTTTAAAGATACCCTTTTAAATCCCTCAATTTTCTCGTTAAATCTCAACCGAAAAACACCGATTCTTTTGGTACGTCTTCTAAAACTCTCAATTTCGCTTTCTATTTCCTTACATTTTCTTCATATTTTCCTATTATTTTCTCATTTCCCATGATTTTGGCATTGTTTAAAACTCACTAATTCAAAATTCCATCATATTAAAGGAAGATTTTTTTTTTTAAATTTTGAATTATATTTAAATATAAAGCTTTTAATTTACGCTTCGATCTGGTAATTCAGTAAATGGGTAGTTGACATACACTTGAATTTTTAATTTGTCAGTGAAAAATCTTTTATGGTTACCTTTTTTCTACCGTTTTGTCGACCTAGATTTGATATTTGCTTAAAATCTAGAGTTTCATGTCTTTTTGATGATCTTAGTCATTTTAGGGTTTGGGGTTCAATTGTATAATAACAACAATTCTTTTTTAATTTTGAATTATATAAATATAAAGCTCTTTTTGCTTCGATCTGGCAATTCAGTTAATGGGTGGTTTATATACACTTGAATTTTTTATTTTTCGGTGAAAAATCTTTGATGGTTTTTTTCCCTATCTTTTTATGGACCTAGATTTGATGGGAACTTGCTTAAAAGCTGGAGTTTCATGTCTTTTTGATGATCGTAGTCATTTTAGGGTTTAGGGTTCAATTGTGTAAGAACAACAATTCCTTCCTAATTTTGAATTATATAAATATAAAGCTTTTAATTTATGCTTCGATTCTACAATTCAGTTAATGAGTAGTTGACATACACGTGAGTTTTTAAATTTTCAGTGAAAAATCTTTGATGGGTACTTCTATCTTTTTATGGACATAGATTTGATGGTAATTTTCTTAAAAATTAGAGTTGTCTTTTTGATGATCTTAGTTATTTTAGGGATCTTATATATGAGCTAATATAAAATGAGTTGTTGAGATTTTGGGAGGACATTGCTGATACTGAATTAAAAGAGTTTTTTTTTTGGTGGCATTATAGCAAATCATCTTGGTGATCAACTAACATTAGTTATAAAAATTTAATGTGTGAATTTGGATATTAAGCTTAACTTACATTGAAGTAATTGTTCTTGGGTTAAAAAAATGCAGCATATGGCTGCCTTGATTACAAATTTAATCTGCAGTAGCAGAGAAATTTTCGCTCTTGTATCGTTGAGGTTTTGTTGCTATGGATCTAAAATGCCAATTGGAATTGATGGCATTTTAGCAAAACTATAGTTATTCAATTATAAGTTTTGGGAAACTTGGGTTTTCATGTTATCAAGTCAAGGTGGTCCGTGAAGATAATGGAATATAGATGTTCTTGGTATTGGAAAACTTTGACTCCTTCTGGTTGCCATAGCATAGATACATAGGCACAAAGATCCTTGCTGAATTTTATAAAGTTACTAATAAATGCATAGGGTTAGTTGGTATGCTTTCATGCAGACACTGAAATGCTTCTGATGTCCATTTAAACCACATTTCAAGATGACATCGTTGTCAACAGCATAAATATATTCTCAACCTATGTCTCTGTTGTATTGGAGGATTTTTTTTTTAATATCTACCTCTTATTCTTATGTTCTTGACCTTTAATTTTTCAATTCTTGATGACTAAATTTTAACTCTGAGGACCTAGATTTTGCCTTTTTCTGATGCCATCAATCTTTTCTTATAATTCTGGCCAAAAAAGAAAAAAAAAACCTTTTCTTATACATGTTTATATAATAAAATTGATAGAATGAATGTTTGTTAATCTTACTTAAATATTTCTCGAGTTTGTCTGTAATACATGCTGTGTGTTAATTTCTCCTCCAAGCTAAACGTGGTAACATCGTGCCATTATTCACTGCTATTGAACTAAATTTTTTTTAAGTTGGCCTCCTGTTGTTCCAATGAATTATGTTCTGTTTATTGTGCGACTGGTTTTTATAGTGATATGTAAAATCACTAAAGTAGTATTTTGTCTGAAAAAAAAAAACGGTAATTTCAGAATAACTGTAATTCGGCAAGCATGGAAGCCAGCAGGGGCCAGAACGGTATTCAACAGCTGCTAGCTGCAGAACAAGAAGCTCAGCACATTGTTAATGCTGCAAGAAATGGTATGCACTCAACTCATTTTCTGTATTTCTCATATGTTTTTTATGGCGTTGCATTGATGCAATCTTAGTTAAAGAATAATGAGATTCCAGCTTCTTTCTTTTTTCCTATGTTGCTTGGACTCGTCATTTTTCTTGAAGATCCTGTATCCGACACCCATGTCATGCATGTCCAGACATGTTATGGGGATATGATCCTCCAAGGACCCTTTTAATACATGGAAATCTTGGAAAAAATTGAACATACTCATTTCATATACGGATCTGTGTCTGACACTTACACTCGAGTCTAAGAAACATAGGTTGCTTTCATTTATTTGCTTGGAAGCTATATTTGAGAATAAAGAATATATTTTGCATGCCTGATCTCATGTGATAAAGATATTTAAACAATGTAATTATGTAAACATACACATGTGGGCATCATGGATGTCAAATGATAACCTTTTTTTTTTTAGCTATTAGCAGAATTTGGAAACTTATTCTCTATTATGTCGGATGTCAGATGGTAACCTTTTTTTTTTGGCTATTAGCATAATTTGGAAACTTATCCTCAATTATATCGGTCACTGTACTTTCCACAACATACAACCCTTTTTTTTTTTTCTAGGTCTTTGAGCACCGAATCGGATTGTTTATTGTAATAAATTTCAGAAAAATGCTATGCCATGTGGTTATTTTTATGTATGTTACTCCGAATCTTCGTTTCTCCTAAAATACCCGTGTTTGACAGATATTCAGACATGGATGTCAGGATATTACCCTCTAAATATATGGAAAAACTGAGAAAAAATTGAGCATACTCATGTTGGACATATACCTTTGTTGGACATTTACCCTTGAGTCCGAGCAACATGGATTGCTACTGCCTTTTGATGAATACAAAGATGTGAACTAAACATAGAAGAGAAGTTGATTTGATTGTCTTGGTTGCTGCTATTGTAGTAGTCGTTACTTTGTTGGAGTCCTTGATGTGATTCGCTTCCATTTTGTTTTCAGCTAAAATGGCTAGACTAAAACAGGCCAAAGAAGAGGCTGAGAAAGAGATTGCTGAATATCGTGCTCAAGTAGAATACGGGTTTCAGAAGACGGTGGCAGAGGTATGAATGAGTATATCAAAAAAAAAAAAAAAAAAGATTTTTATCTTTTCAAATGGCAGCAATGTGCAGAAAATCTTAGATATGACCTACTGGCCCTTCTTTTGGCATCCATCACAATTGAGAAAAGTACAGATAATTGAATCTTTCATGAATCTATTATTTTCTTAGATATCTCACCATTATTAACTAAAGAATGCATTTTTTTTTTTTTGAATTCTGTAAAATCTTTTGAAATAATGTGTGTTCATTAAGATTTTCAGATACTCATCACTTGGGTGCTTTTTTTTTTTTTTTTCGATGCTTGAGTTTTCAATTTATTATCAATGATTAACAAGTTGGACCAGACCAGCCAGTGGAACCAGGAATAAGTGACCTGTCTGCTCTAGCTGTTATATTAAAATCTCTTATTAATCAAGACGGTACAATACCAGTTCAACTGGTTAAAAAACCGATGAAAAATCGGATTGAACCAGTAAAAAAATCAGTTATATATAATCAAAAATTTATTTGTAATTAATGAAATATTAAACTCTAATCTCTTAGTTTTATATTAAAGACCATACTTCTAAGCCAAATGTATATTTTTGTTAATTATTAATTATTTTAATATTTATTTAACAATAATGTTTAAATTAAAAAAACTACATTGAATTGGCTGGTCCAACCGGTTAAACCAGTTGGACCAACAACCAGAGGTTTGATCGATTTGACCTCCGGTTTGGTTATTATTTCACTCATTTGCATGTTTCCTTGGTTTCCCATTTCCATGGTATTCGAAATCTTTATAGTGCAACTGAACTCTAGTTGATAAGAATTGCTTTTGAGATCCAAATATTCCTTGATTCAAACATTAACTAATATCTTTTATCGGATTATCATTCAGAGTAGTGGAGACTCGGGCGCTAACGTCAAGCGGCTTGAGCTCGAAACAGATGCGAAGATCAATCACTTGAAGAACGAAGCTGCGAGGATATCGCACGATGTTATACAGATGCTTTTGAAGAACGTAACAACTGTGAGGAACTAAGATCTTCCGCGAGGTTCAATTCCTGCATCTTTATGTCAAAACTTTGGTCTCATGCTTTCGAACAATTTAATGTTATTATTTCATTTTGTAGTCGTTATTTTATTTACGACAGGAATTGGTTGATCAAGTTCCTGTTAATAAAGTTTCAATGCGTGCAACCATGACACTGATTCTTCTTTATATCTATGAATGGAAAACAAATTTGAGAAATCAGTCTCTGGAAACCAGATCTTTTGTTCTTGATGAGTATTGATGCTCAGCACACTACAATTTTAGGATGCATTTTAGACTTCAAGGCCAATCACAATGACACTCTAAAAGTAAAACTACAAAAATGTTTGATATCTATTTTACTCGATTCGGGTGTGTGTCAAATATGATTATGTGTTCTATATGATTATATTCAATTTTTTATTTTAAAGTTCTACAAAAATGTTTGGCATCTATTTTACTCGATTCGGGTGTATGTCGGATATGGTTATGTATCCTATGTGTATATTCAAATTTTTTATTTTAAAGCTATACAAAAATGTTTGGTATCTATTTTACTGGATTCAGGTGTGTCGAATATGATTATGTGTCTTATATGAGTATATTCAATTTTTTTTTTTTAAAATTTTTTTTATGTATTTGAAAAGTTATATTCTTATATTAATGTTCGAAAATGTATCGGGCACAAGTACTTTTAAGAAAAATGAAGAGTTGCCACTTAGATTTGGAAATCAATGTGCATTCTTGTATTTTTTTTCGTATCAATTATGCAAATATAAATATAATATAAATTATTAAATATGTTAAAATTTTAAATATAAATATAATAAATGTATTAATGTATATTATATCAGTTTATTATATTATTTTTATATTTATTAAAAGTATCATCTTTATATTATATTAAAAAATATTAGATCTATAATGTTTTTTCTTTTTTGGTTGGAGTTGAATATTCTTTCTCTCAAATACGAAGCTGCAAAGCTGTAGACGTACATGGTTGGTCCACTTCTTAGTTCTTTCGATCAAAGAGCCAACTTAAAGATAAAGGGTCTTTGTCCATCTTGCTTAGTAGCCAGACTAGGCTCATGCCTAGGCCCAACCAAGCGTAAATAGCATGACCCTGGTGGTACAATCATAGACCTAAAAATTTTGAAAAAAAAAAATATATATATATATATATTAATCGATATCCAGTAACAATTATTAAAATGGCATGTATAAATAAAATAAAGTTAATGCATTTTTTTAATTAATAAAAATGGTTTATTAAATGCAATTTTTTTTTTTATCTTTAACTGTTGTCTTCTTCATGTCACAATTTCTAGCATGGTTGCCTAATTTAAATAGTCTTAACTTTTTCTTCTTTTGGCTAAAAAGGTTAAATATTTTCAAAAGGAATAAAAAAGAATTTATAGTTTAATGACGGAATATAATTGTCATTTCGCCAACAACTTGTCAAAGGGTGACTTAATGGAAAATGACAAGGTTGGGGTTAATAGGGTAATGGGGCTGGAGATAAATGTGACAGTGACCAGGCCAATGTTACGGACTCGGGGGTAGGGGTCCGGCAAATTGAGAAACTTGTGATAAAAAATAAAATCATGATTTAAAAATAAAATTATAAATTATAAATATTAAAATTTAAGTAATATATTTATTAAATATTATTTTTTAAAAATAATTAGATAAATTAAATAATTAAATAGTTAATTTACATATTTTTTGTTTTCATTGTAACCTTGACTTTGAAACCCGCGTTAACTATGATATATATTTAAATATTAAAATAAAATTATTATTTTAATACATAAAATTTTTTTAAAAATTAAATATATATTATATCCGGTGGTAGCTTAAAGTCCGGATAACATCGGTGGAGCGATTGATTCTTCGGATGGCTCAAAACAAATGCCATTAACACAACCTCCGACACGTGCATACATCACCACAGCTGGTTCAGAGTGGCATTTTGTCTCAATTTTTTTGGAGAGGGATGGGTGAATTTAGCAAGTGACGGGTGGTAGACGGATCTGATTCCTGAGTCAGGTTATTCGATTGAATTGGGTCTTTGATAAAATTTCAAGTATTTATAATTTAAATTATTATTTAATAATAAAAATTTATTTTTATTTAATTTTAATTATAAAAAATAATATATTATTTTTTATTATTTTTACTGTAATTATTTAGACCTTTTCGGCTAAACTACATCGAGTTGAACTTAATTTCGGTTTGAACAAAAAATTTTAAAAAACTCATGTTGTGACTTATAAATGCCTCCAGTGCTAGAATATGAGGTAAATTTTTCTTCTTTTTTTTTTTTTTTAATTTTGATAACAAGGTATTAGAAAATGGCTCTTTAAATAGCAGCTGGTAATTATATTTTATATCAGTCAAATTTTTTATTTTTTAAAATATTTATATCTAATATATATTTGGATATTAGTATAAAAGTATAGTTTTTAAGGTTTATAAAAAGAATTCAAAAAATTAAATATACTGCTGTTGAATATATACCTATATTAGGTTAGACATAAACTTGTTTTCATTCAGATCCATTTACCCAATTATTGTTTAATTAATAAAAAATTTAAGGTTGATTATAAAAATACTAATATAAAATAGTTTTTAAAAATATTTTTAAAATAATAAAATAAATTTACTAGCCAAATTGAACTTGAACAAACGATTTTAAAAAAGTTTTAAGCTACGATCCAATCGAATGTGCCACACTCACATTCGTATGCATGTAATAATAAATAGAATATATTTTTAGTTTTGGACTATGATATCGAAAATATCAAGGGAAATATCATAGCCGTTAAGTTATTGGTAAATTGTTCACGATGAATATTGCTATAAGTCATCGAGCTAAAATCTAGACGTAGCAATATTGAACAAGAAATGGGAAATAACTAAAACATGTGCGATATTAATGAATAATACAATATAAAAAATAATATTTTAAAAAATATATAATATAAATTATCAACATATTAAAATTTATATAAATATAAAATATGTTAAATACAATAATAATACGATAAAATATATAAATACAATATAAATACACTAATCATCAAAGTCTACTAAAATCAGAAACACCAATTCG
>JBBYHL010000014.1:252472-267490 GCA_038381835.1 Adansonia madagascariensis | reverse complement strand
AAATAGCTGGACGATGCAAAACAATACATGTCGAATATAGTACTCGGGAGAGTTTTTTTATACAAAAGAGGTTTCAATTTGGGGATAAGATAAAAGGTTGTAGATTTTAGGATTCAAACTTTAAATTTGCTGGCCACCAATTAAGGGTAGCGGGATGAATCAATTAGACTAAACCCTAGGTTCAGTGTATGACTACTAATATACTATTGAAACTTTCCTGATGTATTTCTTTTCAGTTAGATATTGAAATTTTACCGTATTACATGTTTTTGGATGAATAAGGATGTTTTATTTCGATTACTAATATGCAACTTCTTAGGTAGATTAATAAAACGAAGGTGTTTTAATGGAGGAGGGGTCAAATGAATAAGATTACAAGTTAGTTTTCCAATCAGACTGGCTATTATACTAATTTATACTATAAGGATCATTGATTATATGTGAATTTGTCAGGATGAGAATCAGGATTTTAAAGCCTTGTACATAGTTTATTACCTAAATCACTGCCATTCTGTCTTTTAAGTTGCCATTTATATTTCAAATCATCTCAAGTTTGTGTTGTCTTTAGGTTCTATATCTGAAACACAAGCTACACGCAAGGATGGGGACATCATTGATAACTTCATTAGAAGGACAAGGTCAGACATTCCTGCGCCGCCAACAAACACTGCTGTGGGAGGAAAAGCATCTCTTCTGCCGAAACGAACACCTGTCTCCGAGAGGGAAATAGAGGCTATCCTGGTGAGTGAAAATATCATTGCGAATGCAGTCTTGCCGATTCTGGGTTTTGATTGAATTGCGTATCCAATCCCTTGGATTTTACAATTGTGAGCTCTCAAAAGAAAGGTTGGCTTAGCTGATGCACCAAAGGAAACATGATACAACCAACAACCAACAACCGTGTGGCATGTTGGTAGCTCGCTAGACCAGTGATTATAGCTCAGTTCTTTGTAGTCGCAAACAACCCCCCTCCCCCCCCCACAACAAAAAAAAAGAAAAAAAAAAAAACAAAGCAAAAACTTTTGTGAAGGATTTTTTTTTTTTTTTTCTTTTTCATGATAATCATTTAGAGCTAATTCTAACGTGTTTTCCATTCCATCACCTTGCAGCTGGGCGGCTGCTTCTGACTTTTCAGCTCGCAAGCTTTCATCAAGCACGCAGTCAAACTTCTGGTCTATTCTTTACTTCAATTGTGCTGTGATCCAAGTTTTCAGAATGTAACTAATGTGTAAAAGAATTGTCAGCTAATTAAAGGTTCAAAAGACCTCCATTGATATTTATGAACCATTTTGGGTGACACTTCATTTCCAGTGAAATAATATGTAAGCAGTTTTCTATTTTTATTGTCTTCCATTTACCCATTTTCAGCACCCAAAAAAAAAACCGCTCGAATAGCTTTTAACTTCAGATATCCTTTTCATTTACCCATCAATGGCTTCTTCCAATTTTTAATAGAATCAAACAAATTTTGCAGATGGTTTCTGAATTTTCTTTTCAAGAAAAGGATAATTTATTTCAGAAAATATAACGAATATTCGACATTTATTTTCCCATATCACCGATTCAGAAACAAAACTGTACAATATTCCTTATGAAAACCAGAGATTAAGAGTTAACCTTCAAACAAGCTGGGCAAAAACTATAAACAAAGATGATAAAATACGAAAAGAAATAAATAATATATCCAAATCTATACCCAATACCAGCCTCATGGCAGATGTTTATTGCTTTTGGGTCAACCTTCCGCCAAGTCCTTTACCTTAACTAAACCTATCCCAAATCCTTAAATCGCTCCACTTTCCAGGTCCTTTGCTGCGGACTAAGCATCCCTTGGTGGATTATTATCCACAAGATGATGCTTAATTCCCGCAGTGGTTATCCATGTGACAACTCCCTTTGGAAATTCTTCTGTCTCAGATTGATCTCCCTTTTCACCACATTGTCACAAACAATAACATCAAAGATTACCTATGTCACAACTGTTTGCTGCCTTTGGGCAAGGTCTTGATGTCGCTTGACAATATCTTGGCTCCTGCCATCAACGCTTATGTCCTCGCCTTTGCTAGTCAGGTATTTGTCAACTTGCGCAGCAGCTTGCCTTCCCTCTGAGATTGCCCACACAACTAATGACTGACCTCGTCGACAATCCCCAGCTGCAAAGACCCCATCCACAGTGGTCGCAAAGCGGCCATATTCTGCCTTAAAGTTTGATCGGCTGTCTTGTTCCACGCCTAACTTCTGTGCTACTGTCTGTCCCAATTAAAGAACACGAACTAAGGAACAATGATCAAACCAGCAACATAAACGTATCTTAGAAAAACTTTAAGAACCGCATTCAGTAATAAAAAATTAAAATCTTCAATAGAAGTTTGTCTGTTTGAGCTGAACTTTTGGGATGGTTATGTTTCTTATTTAATCATATTTGGGTTTATGTTAGACAACTTGCCAGGATTGGGTTGCCAAATTTGGGTTTCTTTTATTTTTGTTGGGCTATCATTTTCTTTTAACTTTGTACTAAAACTTCTCACTACTAAACATTTTAAGCCTTTCAAAAGAAAAACTTATACACCAAACAAATAACTTGGGCAGCCTACGTATAATTAACGATTAAAGCATCAACTAGCATTCAGGTTTTCAATAGAGGGCATTAAAACCTTATTGCCAAAAAGAATTATAAAAAGGGAGAGATCGGGATACTGACCGACTCGGGCCCAAGGAACCCCATGGCTAGCAGAACTATGTCAGCCTCAATTATTTCTTCGGAGCCCTCAATTTCCTTGAATTGAAATTTCCCACTGGCATCCTTTTCCCAACGCACACGTACCACCTCAAGTCCTTTCACAGTTCCGTTCTCATCTCCAATAAACCTCTTAGTTAAAACCTCATAAGATCTTGGGTCTTTTCCAAATTTCGCAGCAGCTTCTTGGTGCCCATAGTCTACACGGAATATGCGAGGCCACTACAATTCCAACAAACACAGTGGAAAAAGTCGCATAAGATGTCTAGACCATTAAATATTCCAAACTTTCTGCTATCCCAGTTACTATCCCTAACCAAACATCAATTTTATAATTTAAATTAATAGGAAAAAGTTCACATTAGATACAATGCAAAGTAAGCAGATGTAAAAAAAGAATGCATTTTGATTGCGTGAAAGGAATAACCAAAAGGAAAATTAAACGAAAATTAAAATAAATGACTACTTTTATCATGATTAATAGTCCGATAAGAACCTATATTCTATTTCTTTTCACTTCAGCATAAAATCAGCAGGGTACTAAGGATAAAATTGTCAAACCTGTGGCCATGGATTGCCAGGAGCTCTACTTTGTGGTGGCTGAGGAAGTAACTCAAGATTTACAATGCTAGTACATCCATGGCGGACAGATGTCCCCATGCAATCTGTACCAGTGTCACCTCCACCAATGACCACTACTTTCTTGCCCTTGGCAGATATATATTTACCATCTTGGAGATCACTATCAAGCAAACTTTTGGTATTTGCGTGAAGGAATTCCATTGCAAAATGTATACCAGATAACTCCCGTCCCGGAACAGGAAGGTCCCTGCATTGAGCAGATAAATTCATTTCATTATTCAACCATGTTATAAGGAATATTGAAGTACTGATTATCAATCTATTACACGCATTATCCTTTCTGGCTAAGCCACCATCATCTGATTGTTAAGAGTCGGAATTCAAATAAAGAATAAACATTATTAGCAAAAATACCAAAGCATTTCCAAAGATTATCAATAATCAACAGCTTTCTTCTCTCTTACCTGGGTTTTGTGGCTCCAACTGCCAAAACAATGGCATCATTATCTTCTTGTAGCCGATCAAGAGAGTAAGAAGGGTCAATTCCAATATTAGCATTAACCACAAATTTAACCCCTTCATCAGCCATAAGGTTAACCCGCCGCTGAACCACATCCACCTTAGCAGCCTTCATGTTAGGCACTCCATACATCATAAGCCCTCCAATTCTATCTGCACGCTCATAAACCGTCACTGAATGACCCATTTTATTTAGCTGATCAGCAGCAGCCAAACCAGCCGGTCCACTTCCAACAATAGCAATGCTTTTGCTGTGGTCATAAACATGTATAAAGTCATATTTCTTTAGCAAATGGTTAAACTTCTAAAATAAATCAACCTTGCAAAGAAGCAGAAGCATCTCAATTGAATCATGCCACAAGATTTGAAAACTTGAACCCTTAACGAAGAAATAAAATTTTAAGTTTGAGGACCATTAATGAAAATAAAATGAAGTGGTTTAAAATGAACAGCTTGAAAAATAACATTGCCCTCTGGTTTGATATTGGGGGAATGACAAACCATACCCTGTTCTCTGGGAAGGAGGCCGTGGTACCATCCACCCTTCCTCAAACGCCTTGTCTATGATAGCACATTCAATGCTTTTGATGGACACAGGATTCTCAATAATACCCAGTACACAAGACCCTTCACATGGTGCAGGGCACACTCGGCCGGTGAACTCTGGAAAGTTATTTGTCTCTAGAAGACGATCCAATGCTTCACGCCACCTATTTTGGTACACTAGCTCATTGAATTCAGGTATTTTGTTTCCAAGAGGGCATCCGGAGTTTTCCTGCGTTTATGAATGTAAAAGAGATATTAGATTTAAGTTGTGTTTTGCGGAATTCATATCCAAAATGACAAAAGAAGCGTAAAAACAGTAATCACTACCTGGTGGCAGAACGGAGTACCACAGTCCATGCAGCGAGCAGACTGTGTCTTCAAAAGTGGGCCAGGTTTTGATTCCTGCATGACCTCTTTCCAATCATTCATTCGAACATTAGGATCCCTATATTGAACACCTTCACGATCATAAGCAACAAAACCTCGATGTTTCACAGCATTGGAAACCTGAGTAGGCCTCTTGACTGGTTCAGCCTCTACTTTCTACGAATACCGAAACTCAAATTAGACCTTAAACAAATAGTGTATTACAACAATAGAAAGTATGATGAAGATAACCAAATACCGGAAAGAAGGAGCGATACACAAAGGTGTAATGTAAGTTTAACCATTGAAGATTTGTGGAGATGAGTAAAAACACAAATTTTCAATTAACGAAATCCAAGAGAAAAGGGGAAGAAAAAATAGGAAGAAGGCAGGTTTAACTCAGCAACATGAATTTTAATAAAAACAAATCCAAAAGAAAAGGGGGAAATTGGAAAAGGTGGAAAGGTGGAAAGAGGAAAGATGCAGAAGCATAGACCCTTGTGAAGAGTTATAACACTTAATAATAACAAATACTACATACCTGACTTGATTTCTCATTCAAATATTCAGCTGCCATCTTTTTGAGCTCTTCAAAAGCATCTTTTTCCACCAACTCTGCCTCATCTTGCCCCTCAGCTTCTTTTGCAGCACGTTCAAATGCCTCCTTAGAGGCTTCCTCATCTTTCATCGTTGCTAGAACACGTTTGTAATCCCGGGGGAAGACTTTAATGAATTTGGGCAGAAGACTCTCAAAGTCAGCCAGTACTTCCCTGGCTAATTGGCTATTTGTATGACGCTGATGTTGTTGAATCATCATTTTAAGGGTCAAAATATCATCTTCTTCTTCAACCTTATCAAGGTCTACCAGCTCAGGATTGCATCGAGAATGAAATTTCCCATCCGCATCAAAAACATAGGCAATACCACCACTCATACCAGCAGCAAAATTCCTGCCAGTTTTTCCAAGCACAACAACGGTCCCACCTGTCATGTACTCACAACCATGATCACCAACACCTTCTACAACTGCTTTGGCACCCGAATTACGGACACAAAATCTTTCTGCTGCCATCCCATTGAAATATGCTTCCCCACTTGTAGCTCCATAAAGAGCTACATTACCAATTACTATGTTTTCCTTAGGATCAAACAGGCTCCCTTTTGGAGGATAAACTACAATTTTGCCACCTGATAATCCTTTGCCAACATAATCATTGCTATCACCTTCAAGCTCCAGCATGATGCCAGGGCACAGGAAAGCTCCCAGGCTCTGCCCTGCACTTCCTGAGAGTTTGATATGAATTTTACCAGCAGGAAGCCCAGCCAGGTGGTAGCGCTTAGTTACTTCATGGCTAAGCATTGTTCCAACTGCACGGTTCACATTGTATACAGGTGTTTCTATGTATACGGGAAGACCTTTCTCTAGGGCAGCTTTAGATAGCTTAATGAGTTTTTGGTCCAAAGCCATATCCAAGCCATGATCCTGTTTTTGAATACAATATTGAGCAGCTTCAGGGCGAATGTCAGCAGCAGGTCTGAGAAGCAAGGAGAGGTCAATATTCTGAAGCTTCTCATTCTTACTAAGAACTTCCTTATCAACTTCAAGCATATCTGAACGACCAACCATCTCATTAAGTGTTCGGAAACCAAGCTGAGACATTATCTCCCTGACCTCCTCAGCTAGCATAAAGAAAAAGTTTATAACATGTTCAGGTTCTCCAGCAAATTTTTCTCTAAGCACAGGATCTTGAGTAGCAATGCCCACAGGGCAGGTGTTCTTGTGGCATTTTCGCATCATGATGCAACCCAGAGTTATGAGAGGGGCTGTGCTAAAGCCAAACTCCTCAGCACCAAGAAGTGCAGCAATGGCCACATCCCTACCTGTTTTAAGTTGGCCATCAGTCTGCAGAACTGTGCGGCCACGGAGATCATTGGCAACAAGAGTTTGGTGGGTCTCAGCCAGACCAAGTTCCCATGGGAGCCCAGCATTTTTTATACCAGTCCATCGTGAGGCCCCAGTACCTCCATCATGACCAGATATTAAGACATGGTCAGCATGCCCCTTGACAACCCCGCTAGCAATTACTCCCACACCAGCTTCAGAAACTAACTTTACACTGATTCGAGCAGATGGATTGGAATTCTGAAAAACAAAAGAATGAGCATCTAAGAGACTAATCATAGAATATTGCACCTTTAGAAGCAAGAACTGTCAACCAACTCTGAAAAGGAAAAGAAGGGAAAAAGGCTACTCAAAGAGCATACAGAGTCAATATGAATGCAGAAACAAGTACATGAGCAGAACAAGCCAACAGCCGTGTAATAAGTTGGTAGTGATGGATTCTTAGTTCCAATGACCAGGGTTCAGTCCCTAACAGCATCAAATATCAAAAGAAAAAGAGCACCACATGCTCGTACCTTAAGATCATGAATTAGTTGGGCAAGGTCTTCAATTGAATAGATGTCATGATGGGGAGGTGGACTAATAAGTCCCACACCAGCTGTAGAGTTTCTAGTGACTGCAATATCTCCAATTACCTTATGGCCTGGAAGTTCACCTCCTTCACCAGGTTTGGCTCCCTGTGTCAAAAAGAAAGCTAAGTTAAAAAAGAATCAACTACAGAGAAGAATTTACATCAGTTCATCTTAACCTCACCAAATGTCAAATGTAGGTATCAGTTAAAGATGCAAAGTCACTAAAAGGTGCTTTGCGGACACATCATCGTCTGCCATGAACGTAAATCCATAACCAAGAGGAACCTCTATTCCAATTGGAATATAGGCATTAAATACAAAATAGACAAGCAATGGCAGAAACATCGAAAAGAAAAGGTGCATATGCCTAAATCATATGATAGACTAATACCTGAGCCATCTTTATTTGTAGTTCATCAGCATTTGTAAGGTAATAACTTGAAACTCCAAATCTCCCACTCGCGACCTGCTTGATAGCACTTCTTTTCGGATTTCTTGAACCATCAGGAAGAGGCTCCATACGAGATGGTTGCTCACCTCCCTCACCTTTCAGCAAAATTTGAATTAAGAACATCATAAATAGGTTTTCAACAATTAAATAAAAATAAGCAACATCATCCAGAAAAGCAACAATAAGAGGACATGGTTATAGACAAGCCCCAAATTACAGCTAAAGAACTCTCAATAAACGGAAAATAAACAAGATAAAGAACAATTACGTGCACTTTGAGAAAAGATATTTCAAAATAGACCAGGACTTAAACTCCCACAACAGGTTCATAACAATTTTAGTATCAAAGTTGACATAGGAATTTAAAATGAGCACATTCAATATTAAATACTCTTCTAAGAATATACCTGTATTTGATTTTCCCCCGATTGCATTCATAGCAATAGCCAGTGTTGTGTGTGCCTCCAATGATATTGATCCATAACTCATGGCCCCAGTACAGAACCTCTTCACAATTTCAGAGGCAGGCTCCACCTCATCCAAAGGAATTTTCACATCTGCCGCTTTGAAATTCAACATCCCCCGCAAATTACAGATTTTGTTCAATTCATGAATACGCTTGGAATATTCCTTATAAGCAGCAACACTGTTACTCCTGGCAGCTTCCTGCAGCTTGGCTATAGCAAGAGGATCATTCAGGTGAACTTCACCACCTTTCCTCCAGTGATAATCCCCAGGATTGGGCAGTGCTACAGCTTCTGCACTTCCAGGCGCGAAGGCCCGAGAAGGAAATGCTAAGTCATGCAAATGAAGTGCATCGCGAGCTAGCATCTCAAATGTTGCTCCTTCAACTCTGCTTGGGGTTCCTGCAAAGCACTTCTCAATCACTTCTGAAGAAAGGCCCAGAGCCTCGAAAATCTGTGCACCCTTGTATGAGGCCAAAGTGGATATCCCCATTTTGGCAAGAACCTTCATCATTCCATAGTTGCTTGCCTTGAAATACTTCTTGGACAGCTCGTCCTTTGAGTGGAACTCACCACTAGATTTTGGAGGAATCTTCCCATCTACCTGCAATCTCCAAATGGCCTCTATGGCCAAATACGGGCATATGGCATCAGCACCGAATCCAACCAGTGTGCAGAAATGGTGCACTTCTCGCGGTTCTGCAGATTCAACAACTAATCCCACTCGTGTGCGCTCAAGTTTTTTAACAAGATGATGATGAACAGCACCAACCGCCAAGAGGGAGCTCACAGCAACACGCTTTGATGAGAAGGCTACACATTTAAATGAGGGGGGAATTAGTACCTTAAAGCATGATTCATGAAAAAGAAAAGATGGTATGGGTGATAGATGAGGTGCAGTTCCATTCCACATAAATTCCAAGCAAAAGAGAAAACTCTAGTTTTATTTATAAAGTATTGGGAACAACGTAGTACCTCTGTCAGAAAGCACCAATAATGTATAACCTTCCTTAATTGCATCTCGTGCTTCAGCACAAATCCTGTTCAAGGTTTCCTCTAATCCCTTCCTACCAAGGTCCTTGGAATAAGTTATGTCAAGAACTTTACTACGCCAACCTCTGTAATTCATCTTTTTAATTGCTTCTGTCTCTTCAATTGACAAAAGAGGCCCCTTTAGTGAAAGACGATGGCATTGCTCTTCTGTTGTTTCCGTTAGATCTCCTTCTGGACCAATCATGCACTCCATGGATGTCACTATTTTCTCTCGAATAGGGTCAATGGGAGGATTGGTTACTTGAGCAAACATTTGTTTGAAATATTCAAATGTAAGCTTCTCTCGATTGGACATAACTGCCAGAGGTGTATCATTTCCCATTGATCCAAGGGCCTCTGTACCGTCTTTAGCCATGGGAAGAAGCAGCATCTCCAGAGCCTCAACAGTGTAGCTGCATGAAAACCAGAAGTCAAATATTACGGAATGTTCCATAAAGGCAAAGCGCTTTAATTAGTTGCAAAGCAGGACAGGCAGTTACACATACCCAAAAGCCTTCAATGGAGCTAATAAACCATGAATTCCCATGTTCTCCATGTTGTCATCATCATTTGAAGCCTTAATTCAGAAAGATTTAAACATCAATGAGATTAGACACCTGGGGGGGGGAGTCCACTTGATAAAGATGAAACAAACAATGCTAATAAGAAAATGAATCACTTACTGGCATGGTTCCAGCTATTGCTGGAGTGACCCGCTCAGATTCCTGAACTGAATTAACTATGTCTTTCAGTTCAATTTTTTGCCTCTCAAGCCATTCACCATAAGGCCTAGCAAGTGAATACTGTTGCTTCAAGGCTTCATCATCGACAACAATATGCTTCTCAAAATCTACCAAAAGCATCATCCCAGGGTTTAGTCTTCCTTTTCTGAGCACATCTTCAGGTGGAATATCCACAACACCAACTTCACTAGCCATGATGACTCGTCCACTGTGTGTAACGTAAAACCGACCGGGACGGAGTCCATTGCGATCCAATGTAGCTCCAAGGTAGCGCCCATCGGTAACTGCAAATAAGGTTTTCATCAGTCGAAGAAGGTTTAACATCATGATAAATTCTTTAGACAAGTGTAATTACATGATATCAGAGCAGGTCCATCCCATGGCTCCATTAGAGCTGAGAAATACTCATACAACGCCTTCCTATGAGGATCCATATTTTTATCATTTTGCCAAGCTTCTGGGATCATCATCATAACTGCTTCTGGAAGACTTCTACCGGCTCTAACTAAAAGCTCAAGGACACCATCAAAGGCCCCTGCAAGATAGAGAAAAGAAAAAAAAATATTAATGATCATTTCACTTCATTGAAGTCGAGACTGAGTATATTTGGCATTCAAAGTTTGAAATTGGAAGAATAAAAACTTGCAAGTACGATACAAGTATACATTTAAGAGATCCGACTACACAATAAGAGATGTCGAGGTTACCTGAATCAGACGAACTGGCATCCACAATGGGCAAAAGCTTTTTCATCTCGTTCTTTGAAAGACCCAGCTCCTTGCACTTCAATAATCCCTCACGCGCCTTCATCCTGATAAAATACAAGCAATTCAGCCAGCAACCTTCAATCATTAAAGATACAAACTGAAAAGGAAAACAACATATTATATAACAGTTCAACAAACCAGCCAGTAAAATCATATTGTAATATTCTTTTAGCTTTCTACACACAAGTTAAAAAAAAAAAAAAATCAACAGCAGAAAATTTTCAAAATGAGGATGAATTTAGCGTCCATGTTTAGAAGGATCAAGAAAAAAACAACTCCTTTCACAAGTAGACATCACCTCTTAACACTAACAGAGCAAGTAAAACTTCTCTGCAATTAACCGAAAAAAAAAAATGTAACATCAAGGAGTTATTTGGCATCTTATACCTGTCAAGCAATACAATAGCTTTTAAACAAAGATGGCCAGAACTCATATCAGTTGCTTGCATTAGTTGTTTTATTTATCAGTTGTCAGCATAAAGCGGAGAAAGTATAGCATATTACCAATAAATCAAATAGTAGGATGTAAAGCTTCGACAAGTACAAAACTAACGAACAAAAGCAATTATTAAGTTACTTCAGCTATGGTGAAGAGGAGGACCTTTTCTAAGCTTTGTACAAGTTTAAAATTTTAAAGTCAACTATTCCAGGAAAAAAGGGAAAAAATAGTAAAAATTGTAGACATAAACCAACTAATCCAAAATTTGTGAACTTCTCTGATACCTACCAGTTTACGTTGCCTCTTAGTGTATTAATTTCCCCATTATGGCCCAAGACACGCATTGGCTGGGCACGATCCCAGCTAGGAAATGTATTTGTTGAAAATCTTGAGTGTATCTGCATCAACAAAAGGATCAGAATTGTCATTCACGACTCCCTCTACTCTACTAGGAATGTAGGATCTGTTTTTTACTGCAGTACTAAGACATAGATCACACAACCCCAAGCTACCTTGACCAGAGAAATTTTTCCTTTCAACCAGTAAATGGAAGTTCATCCTCACAAAACCAATCATAGGCAGCAAGTTTCTGCAAACATGATTTACTTGCGATGAGGGTTATTTCCAACTCACCCAAGGCATCAGCATCCAAATTCATATAGTTATCAAGGGAGTGGAAGAACTTAAGAGATCATTAAAACTTCAATGCCTCAGAAGTCATTCCTCAACCTTGCATTTCTTCAGTTACCGGTGGTTCCATGCTGTTTGTGAAGTACTGAGTTAGTGGAGAAAGAAAGAAAGAGAATGGATAAAATATTTACCAGGGCCATGTAGCTGGTAAACCTTTCATTGCCAAGATCTGCATAATAGTAGTTTTGCAGTTGGTCAGGCTTCAATTGCCCCTTATAAACAACAGTTCTGCACAAGCAGGATAAACGTGTAAATATTTTTCACATGCAAAAGCGTTAGGCAAATTTTCTTGTTATAATAAAACCCAGCTTTCTAAAGCACAAACCTTGAGGAAAGAGAACATATATAAAAGTCCCGAACACCACCATGTTGGAGGTTTAACGCAGCTCGGATAGCAACCATTGAAACCCTCCGTAATATGTACATCTGTAAAACAGATACCTTGTTAGCAATCTAATCTGACAAATAGAACCAGCCTGTCATGATCCTTACTTGTTTAACCTAATTTCCCAAGAAAAACTCCGTTTTCACATACTTATACTCTAATCCAAAATAATCTAGCTTTATTCTCTCCAGCAAATCAATGATAATGTGCTGTTGCAATATGCCTACGCAAAAAAAGAACTTACCTGCTGTTCAAGGTCAGCCTTTGATCTAGGTGTGGCTGTAAGAAACACTTGCTCAATAACAGGCTCTGTCTGCAGAGCAGCATTGCCCAATCCTGAGTTATCTGTTGGTACAGCTCGCCACCCAAGCACTCTATGCCCAAGAGATTCAGCAACCTGCAAAAGCCAACCAAATTTTCTGTTAACTTCTGTTGTCAAAAGATTTCTATTGATATTAAGCTGCATAAACGTGAATTTCTGCCAGATAACCATCACTATGGTTGCCGGTTCCAATTAAGTATGAAAAACATGATCAATCCCAGAAAATTTTCTTTCAATATACTTTGAAAGGATAATCATTAATCTGTTGTCCTGAAGATCTTAAAATAAGTATCTGTTGAAAAAAGAGAAAGAAAAGTAGCAAGTAAACGCTCGAGGTAAACATGAGAAGAAAAATTATTATTACTTACTATAAAAACACAACCATACTTAGTATACTAGGACTGCAATTCATAACAGACACTTGATAGAAATGCATAACAACATTTAGCTGGTAGTGAAGAGTAATTAATAAATATACCAAGGAACAACTCTCAGTGTGGAAATTACCTTAGTGAATACATTTTTGCTTTCTTCCCTTCTGCTCTCAGACGTGGGCAAAAAGAACATGCCCACCGCGTATTCCCCTGGCGGCGGCAAATCAAACCCAACATCCTTTGCAACCTGATCATAGATAGTAAAAAAAAATGTTCAAAAAGTCCGAGCACTTAATTACATCGTAATCTTTAAAAACAAATAAAATCTGGGCGATAAGGGGCACATGCGATTTATTATTCCATCACATACTTATGCATAAAAAGTGGTTAACACTTCAAAGAATTCTGAAATGGAAAATATTCCACTAAAGAAATTAATATTTCACAGAATTAAATTCCAAACATGATCTTTAGGGGGAAAAAACTACTTTGGAAAGAAACACAAAATGATTAAAAAAAAGTAGACAGCAAAAACAAACCTCCTTATAGAAATCATGAGGAAGCGCCACAAGAATCCCAGCTCCATCGCCAGTATTTGTCTCACATCCACAAGCCCCTCTATGTGACATCCGTATCAACATCTCCAAAGCATCCGTTACCTAAAAAATTCCATTAACAATCAAAAACAAAGCTCAAGCATCACCAAATACGTACATATAGGCGTACACAAAAGAAAAATACATTAAAATACAAGACTCCTAAAACGTACAGTTTTGCGGCTGCTATCACCGGATAGCTCAGCGACAAAACCGACTCCACACGAGTCCTTATCAAAAGACGGATCATAAAGACCGAGTGGCTTCTCAGGCACCCCGGACAATGAGGACCGCACCACAACCCGGAGTTTAGGGGCCCGACCCGGCCCATCTGTGTGCCACAAGTGTAAACTCTCCGATCCAGACCCCCGCAATTGAATCCCTAAAAATTTCTTCTCCAAAGCCGCGGAGGACTTTTTCGTAATGGAACATCGCGCGGTTCTAGTTTTACGGCGGTTTGAGGGGGTGACATTCAGTTGAGGAGCAAGAGAGGATTTGTTGAGTGAAAGGAGAGGGCAAGAGCTGTTTCGGAGTTGAAGAAGAGAGCTAGACGTCGACGCCGACGACATTATTCAAAAAACGGTTGTTCAAATCCAATTTTTTTTGGGGGGGTGGATTATAATTCACTTAATTAAAGACTTTTAGAAAAGAGATTGTTTTTGGATAAGGATTAGAATGTTTCGAAGTCAAAGTCTGTATCCTCTTCCAGATACAGATCCGTCGATTAAATCTAGAGAGATTTAGAGAGAGAAATCTGAAATATCGGACGGACTTCAACCGAAAATTCAAGGATTTTTCTGATTGCTTCTCGAGAAAAAAAACACTGAAGTCCTCAAAGATTTTTTTTCTGGTTTGAACTTCAAAATTCAAATTCAACGAAACGAAAATCCTTCAAATAGATCCTTATCACATGCGGATTCTCCAAGTTCAAGCCTCGAAAGCACTCGACGAAACCAGGAAAAGCAAAGCACCTGACTCACCGACTAAACCAACGAGAAAATGGGCGAGAAAGAAAAAAAAAAGAGAGAGAGAAAATTATATGAGCAGAAACCGAGCTGAGAAACTGCTCTTTAGTTGTTGTGAAGAGATGAGCACTAGATTTATATAGAAGAAAGATAAGGGTTGGTATTACTAATTTATATTTTTTTATTTATCTTTGTTTTTTTTTTTTCTGTTGGTGTGTGTGAGAGAGGATGTGGGACCCCATATGGAGGGGGGAAGCTCTAAATTTGCCCAACAACACCCATTTTGCCAGGGGAGTAACAGCTCAGGGTTTCAGAAACTGCCACGTGTATTTTAACCCTATGCGGCACACGACAGCCGCTCATGGTGGGTCCCCCGACGAGGGGATAGGCACCCTGGGTGTGCCTGCTTTTCTTGTTGAGGAGCTTTTAGGTTCGGCTCCGAGCCTCCGCAAGTTGTCTCACTATAATATATATATATATATATATTAAATCCAAAATTCAATTATTTTCGACCCAAACATATTGGGATTAGGTTTTTTTTTTTTTTTTTTTTTTTCTTTTTTTC
>JBBYHL010000014.1:219789-246134 GCA_038381835.1 Adansonia madagascariensis | reverse complement strand
AATGCGCATGTTTGGGGGTCCGGAATGGAAGCAGAATAGACATCCAGTGAACAGCCAGGGATGGGATACCAGTTCAGATGTGTGGAAAGGACAAAATGGGGATATTGACTTGTCCTCAACATCTCAGAAAGAGGAACATCACCTGCAGGCCGCCCTTGATAAAGTGTGTGATGGACAGGAAAATCAAATGTCACAATATGAAAACAGTCATAGTGATGTTCAGGTGAAAAGCCTTGAAATAGGATCTTATGTAGTGTCACCTCTAAAACAATCGTCTAGCTTTTCACCTGAGATTCCACATATGGCACCTGATTTTTCCAAAATGTCAAGTGATGATGCTGGTGCTCATTATTGCCAGGTTTATCTTTCTAAGCTTGACATTTCAGCAGAACTTGCTGGTTCCGAGTTGTATGATCAATGTGTGAGCTTAGTGAACTTGGAGCAAAGTAAAAATTTGGTTAAAGATGTAACCATGCTTGTGAATCTAAAGGTACAGAAGTTTCTTCCACATGACCGTCTCTATCAATATCTAATTTTTGCTGATCTTTTGGCTTACAATTCTCTTTTCTCTTGAATTTTGTCAGAATGGTGGACGAGCAGTGCAAAAAGCTTCCATTGCCGTGCTTAGCCCTTCACCGATTCCTGCTGCTAATGCTTCTGTTTTTCAGGTAGTTATAGGGTAGAGGAACCTAATCGCATGTCTGTATATCTCTAGTATTCTTTTGGGCACACACACACACATAGACATGCATGCATGTATCTAAGATCTTTCTTTTTCTGTTATTTATTTTATACGAACTGCAAAAAGCTTAAATGTTTTTTTTTTTTGGGGTTATTTTGAAACTTGGTTTGCTTTCCTTTTTGGGGGAGGGGACAAATAGAAGATCTTATATGGTTCTCTGCTCCTTTTTGAAAACTGATGTGGAGTATAACTCTTTACATTTTTTTTTCCTTTGATTCTTCCATTATTCTTTCATAATAGGTTCTTTTGTTGGCAATTTTCAGGGAGAGAGGGATAGCTTCCCTATTTGCCCTGTTTTTATCTGTGCTTTATTTTCCATTGTTTTGCATATTTTTTCCCTTTTTGGAAAAGGGGTGGCAGCAACGGTGCTGGTTCATCTGAAAGCTGGTGATCATGGTTACAAAAAGTACGAGAGGAATAAGATTATGAGATGTTATGTAGCATTTAGTAAAAATTTGACCCAGGGACTGCTCCCTTTCCCAGCCTTATTCCCTATTTTTCGACTACAGACCCTTTCTAATTTCTAATATTCTTATAATTTGAGCGATGATATTATTCAGCGTTAGTCTAGGATGTTAGCACTTTTTTTCTTCCCTCCCAGATCGAACATAGTAAATTTCTTCTCTAAACTTATGGTGGTGTTTCACCTTTTGTTTTCTGACTTGCAGAAATCCATGGACCTGTACAAGAAGCTGAGGCTGCAAATGGGTGCTATGCCAAATGTCAATGGTGGAATGTTAGCATTTATTTCAGCGTCCGATCAGGAGAAAGGGAAGGATCAAAGTTCTGATAATGTTGTAGAAGAATCAAAGGGGCCAGCTTTGACTTCTGATGCAGAAATGCTGGATTCAGCAATGCCCAAATCAAATCGGCAGAAAGTAGAAGCTGTTACGACTGCTGCTTCTCAGGAGAATATTGAGCAACAAGATCAACTAGTTTCAGTTCAAAGTGGGGAGTTGCCAGATCATATAGATGCCCTCTCTCCAGGGAAATCAGAACTGCCCAATACTGATTTTGGTCAAAGGAGCCTAGAGGTGTCTAAAGCAGTTTTGAATGGCAATGAGACGGAAGAGATTCAGTCTGAACACGTGATTTTGGGGTATGTAGTTGGAGATTCTTTCCAGTCGCTTGATAAGGCATCATCAGAGGCTGTTCTTTTGCCCACTGATGGTGAAAATTCAAAGGAAATAAACAAAACCGAAGGTGATAATTTTGTCTATAGTTCCAAGGAAAGACAGACGTATGGTGATGCAAATAGTGGTTCTTTACTTTTGTCAGATGGTTCTTCTCCTAAGGTATCTGGGGCTTTGATTCCTGGGTCAAATGAGCCTGAGTCGGTAATATTAAGTCGGATACATCATTCTCCTGAAAATACACATTGAGACAATTTTTTTATCCTTGTTTTTTTTTTTAATGCGCTTTTTGTTAATTTATTTTTGCTTTTGTTTTTTTGTCTGTTTTTGTTGCCCATATTTATTAAGGAAAGAAAATGAGATATGGCATTTGGTTTCCTGGATAGGCATCGTTGCATCTTGATTTATCACCAGCACCATCATAATCTTCTTTAACTACATTCTGTTAGGATGCATCTAACACTTGACGTTGCTCTCTGAATTGTCCCTGCTTTAGTTGCCTTTACAAATTGCCCATGATTGTTTTTGTTTGTTGGTGATTCGGATGAATGAAGTGCTCTGCTATTGATAATTAATCATATTTATGAGTTAGCGTCATCTTTGGGCTAAGATCTATAGTTCTGGATGGGATGTGCAATGCAAGTGAGCTATGTGTGTGTGTATATGACTCATGTGTCTTGATGATGTTATATAATATAAAATTCCGTTGACAAAAGGAATATAGTAGTTTTGTTAGCATATGGATCTCACACAACAAAAGCATATTGTTTGGAATGAAAACTAAACTTGATTTCAAGACTCAATATTGTTAGGCAGCTGCTGCTTTTGGTGTCTCTAGGTCTTATTTATTTATTTTTTTTTGGGTGGATACCGTTTAGTGTTTAGTTTAGTAATTTAACAGAGGATTTTTATCAATTCTCTCTTCTTTTTTTTTTCCCCTACTTAATCAGCAGGCTGATTGATTGATGCTATGGACTCCACGTTTACAAATAACAAGTTGAGGGTACTTGTAAGGCATGCCGTTAGCCTATTTACTCGATCAAGTAATATTTTCTTTATTTGTTTTTGGGCGTGGCTCAAGGAAACATATATATTGGCGGTGGATTGCTATCTAGTTTTGAGAAAATTCTGGAGTACAAATTAACTGAGTCTCTTTGAATCCATGAAGTCTTCTTCTAAGCGGATTAAGAGGCAACATTTTGGAATTGAAAAAAATGTTTAGGAATAAGATAAGATTATTAACTTTGACATAATGAAAGGCTTTGTTAGGCCTCTTATTCCGACCTATTTGTACTACACCTGCTTTTACTTAATAACTAATATTTAAGTGAAAATACCCTACTCTCTTAAGTGGGAAAGGGAGTAAACATGCGATGATGGATGAAAGAATCATGACTTATGCCAACAACTTTGTTGACCCAGTGGCTAAAAGAATGTTGGATTTAATATGTACACTTGAGTTTAATTTTAAGCAATTTTTATTTTTTTCTGTTTCCCAATTTATCAAAAAGGAAAGAAGCATGATCCATACCCAGTTGTTGTTGTGGTGCCAAAGAAAGTGCACAAATTTAATCAGCTGCCTAAGAAGCTGCGCAGTGACTAGTTGGGGTTGCATTGATGTATCCTTTTAATTATAAAATAAACATTAATTGTATAAATGAATTTTACTTGTTTCCATTATTTCTTTGTGTTCCATACCTTCTTTTTCAATATATTTCTCTCTCTCTCTCTCTCTCTCTATATATATATATATATATATATATATATATTATCTTTACACTAGGGTTGATATTGGTAATCCAAGCATTTCCAAAAGCAGAGAGTGATTTACCTCCAAGTAGAGGCCTGAATTTGAAGCATGGGAAGGGAAGATGTTGAACAAGTATTTTGATTTCGGTTTTAGTGTTTGCTTTTACGTTTTTTTAACCAATTTTAGAACTTTAATTAGTGCCGTGTTAACATATTTGATTAATATATATTAAGATTAATTCGGATTATTATAGACTTTCATTGATTGCAAAAATGTTTTGCATAAAACAATTAGTCCTACATTAGACATTAGTTTCAATTTTTAATCACATGCATAATTTTATACTCTTACAATTTGCATTTAACGATTATCCCTTTTTTTTTAAAAAAAAACCTATAAATCAGCCCCCCTCCAAAAAAAAAAATAGTAAAATTAAAATTCCAACTAAAATCCAAGTAGTAAAATAGTCAAAAAATAGCAATAATTACCACTTGTTAATACCTGCCATCTTTGCTGTCATAATCTTTATTATTAAAGAAAAACATCATATAAAACCAAAAAAAAAAAAGGGGTTAGCATTCAACTAAATTATGAAAGTAAGCGTTTCAACAGATATATACAAATGCTTTAATAACAGCTGGGAAATCTTTAGTTTTATTAAGCATCAAATTCGTTAGAAAAAGAGAGAGAGAGAGAGAGAGAGAGAGAGAGAGAAAGATACATTTTCTTTTGTGGGGCAAAAATTATAAATTTGGGTGTATAATGACTGTGAGATTGAATCCCCTTGCACCGGGGAATTGGGGTTAGTGGTCTTTCCTTGCGGAGAAACAATGGCTGCAATGCTGTGTGGACTGCTCCTAATTCATGAATTTTCGACAGTTTGGGGCCTTACATAGGCAGGGAACTTTGAATTCATCTGGTTCATCAGGATCAAACAAGTAATCATACCTGCCAATGTACGTAAACAAAGCATTCAGAAATTTAACCCAACTATCACTAGACAAATGCGAGAGAGAGAGAGGGAGAGATACGTTAGCTCATCTCCGGCAGACACATTGGTCTTGGCAATAAGAACAATCCGACTTTCATCATCACCCACACTCATGATCCTTGCGTAGCAGTTGGGCATGCACTGCAAGAGTGATTGATTATGAACATGATATATACGTATATAAATGCCAAAAGATCAACCATAAGAAAAGTCTAGCTTGGTTAAGTAAAAACCAAAAAGGCAATTAGAGCATCCCCAAATGCTCACTTACCGAATGATTGATTAAGCGCGCTATGTTCCCTTTGTCAGTGGCATCCACCACTACTTCTTCACTGATCTTGAACAGCTGAAACATATGTCGTTCCCACAGTTCAGTCTCAAGAATATATCATAGGTGTAGAAAATGAGAAAAGAACAAATCAAAGATTTTTGGCTAAATGAAGAGTATATGTTGTTGATTTGTGAGCTTGTCTTATCAAATACAACCGTCAATTAGGAGAGAGAGAGAGAGAACTGAAGGAAGTGACACTTCCAAATGCTTCAAAATACCCCAGATAACATTCAGCACCAGAGTTGCAAAAAAGTTGATTCGAAGATTCTTGACCATCCTAAACCCTTTTAAAAAAAAAAAAAAAAAAAAAAAACAAAAAAAAAAAAAAACAAAAAAAAAGAAAAGAAAAGAAAAAGAAAAGAATAGTAGTAGAAACATTTCTGAATTAGTACGAGTACAGGAAAATCATCTTACATAGCAGTCTTTTCCTTCTACTCTGTAGCGTGCTTCTCTTAGATCAGCGATACTTCTCCTCACCTGTTCCCCACGGTATTCAAGAACCTGAAGACGAATAAAAGCTTCTTACTCCATGTAAAAGTTTATTTCAGTCGTCAGCCAACCAGAAAATGGTAATATTCTAAGCGTTCAGAAATACAAAGTTTGCAGGTATTCTGTAGAGTGCAAAATGGATTTTGTAAGCACATTATAGTTACAAACAGGCCTCTTGTCTACAGATCTTTGATTCTTCGTATAATCAATTTGTAAGGGGAAAACCCCAAAAAATAACTTAACAAACCCCGAGGAATTAAAAAATAGATTAAGTAGAAAAGGCTTTTCATAAATACCATTTCTCCTTCTTGAATGTTTCTACGGGCAAAGAGGCCCCACCCATGTATTCCTGATCTACCAAAGCAAACTCGATCATTTTCAGTTCTCTGCATGCATTAGGCACGCATTTTTTAGCAAACTTATCAGAATATAAGTTCTCAAAAGGAAAAAGGATGGAGATTTGCCTGTAAGTGGTAGAGTCGATCCCTGAAAGATGAAAAACCTTTAGGCTCCTCTACTACCTGTTAAATGAAACGAAACCAATCACGGATATTAACAAAGGATTTATTTATATTCGAATTCAAATTCAAAGGATAAAAACTGTAAACAAAGCCTTAGATTGTAGAAAGGAGAAAAATTTACTCTGAAAGCATTCAAACTCTGTATAGTGCTTAAAGGATGATGGCAAGGTCTCATTAATCGGTGGGCAATAGCTTCCTCTTCAGTCCTCTTGGTAAATAGAAAATATAACTGAGATTAAAATGGAGGGAGCAGCTTGAACATGTTGCAATAATGTGATTCAGAAACAAATAAATAACGCAACATTAAGGAAAAATATCGACTTGGAAAGGAAGCAAAATCTGATGCTTCTCTTTTTCGTTACTTCTTCTCTTTCTCCTTTTACATTAGAAACAAAAGGCAGCTTAAGGTTTTAAATCATAAACCAACAGACTTCCAGCTTATCCCACTGGGGCATGGAAAAAGAGGGGAAAAAATCTGGCAAAAACATAGACAACTACACAGCCAAAGAATATACCAGGAAGGAATTTAGGCAAACTGATACCCCCAAGAAAACATGTATGAACATTTCAAATTTTCAAGTAAGTTTACCTTTCTATTATTGTTTGATCTTTTGAAGACCCGACACCTAGCAGCAGAAAATGGCTCAATATCAGCAGTTTCTATGGTTGGAAGCTCTTCAATCTTCACTCTTTTTGATGAAATTAGCCTTGACCCACTTTTCTTATTATGAACAAGGCTCTTCGCAGAGAAGACCCCCAGAGGGGTCTGTATGATTAAAACAGTGTCTGGATTTGGAGCACTGCACAAAATTGAAATGAGGACAAAAATAAAAGCCAAAGATTAGCACATATGAAATTGCTCAAAAAGAGAAACTCAGCAGATATACTTAAAACGTACCGGTGATAAGCACAATATGACACCATTTTTGTTATTTGTCTGCCGTTTTTCTCAAAGCAATGCAACTGCAATTTAAACAGAACAGATGAAGCAATGAAGTGGTAACAAGGGATCAACTCAAAGATCTCGACAAGTTAAATACAAAGTAAATCCACATGAAAAGCAGTCAACCTTAATATACTAAGCAGCATTTTGACTTACCTATCTATGAAAATCACATAATATTTCAGAGGATTCCAATTCTCTCTCTTTAGGTTTATTGGTTTTTTGTTTTATGCAATAAAATTCTAAATTCTAATGTGAACTAGCAAAGTTTTTGGAAAGAGCAAGTTCCTAAGAGCAGTGAGATAAAATTAAGTTTAAGGTTCGATCTAAAACCACCTAGATCTTGTACAGACTTGCTACAATTTATAGATTGCACCAAAAAGGAATTAATCTTGGTTTCTAGAGATGAGATGACTTTTCTTTTTCGGCATGAATGTGGATAAGATGCTACTCAGACATAAAAATGGGTCAGTTCAGACGATTCACATTTATCAAATTCAGAACCACAATAATAACTGAAGGAATCTTGATGCCCCAATGTATCTTCAATTTTTCTCCTCTGGACAAATGAAATCGGCTACTTCTACCAAAGATTCATCAATCATAAAATACTCTCGACCAGGAGTATGCCCCTTTAATACATAGGGATGTACCCCATAAAAGTACAGATAAGCTAAACAACTCCTGCAGAAGAGGTACATCACATAGTACTTGTCCTAGGCTCAACTACACCTTCAAAACTGAGTCATTCAACACTCTCATTTAGGAGTGTTACTTGGTTGATTAGGTGTCAAATCTTTAAATTTTCAAAGTTACGGTTTATTCATGATCCATCCAATTGAATGATATCATGATAATCAGAGGAAATTCAAGGTAGATGCCAAACAGGGAGTAAATTATTTTGATTATAGAAAATGACAACGCAAGTACTAGGTAGAAAGATCAGCTAAAAGTAACTTACCTCCATGCAGTAACCAGCTCGTGATGCACACATGGCATGGTAATACGTTGAACACTTACAGCATCGTGTGCAAGAACCATGAATTTGCTTGCAAATAACACAAATCTGTAGTTCATGTAAACAAGTCACATTTGTAAGCTGCTTTTTTTTTTTAATGAATAGCAACCTGCTGATAAAGCCATATTCACTCCCAAAAAACAAGGATAAAACGGAACCACAATAAAATTAATCACAATATTAACATACAGGCAATTTATGCCCAAAAAATATTATATTTTCAAAAAGGGAACCGCTTCTTAAGCATGCGTAGTATATGTTTTCAAAAGCATTGTTTATTCTACCAACAAAGTGTAGCTGATTATTATTTAAAGAATATCAACTAAGATTTCCACATGACAAGAAATTCTTGAGTTTCTCATGATGCAGCAGTCACTGCCACAATACGAAACGTGAAATGATAAGCAGAGACTGGCTTTAGATCATGGTAAAAAAAAATGAACCCAAGGATCAAATGATATTTAATATCTTAGTAAAGGATATGATATATCATAAAGTTTTCATGCTACAAGGAGTGAAGAACAAGGGCCACAATGAACTGATGACTAGAAGAGCAACTCTACCTTCACAAAGGAATCTGATGGAATGCTCAAGATTCCAAGAGCAGGCTCCATCTTTTCATCACTTGCAAAAGATACTTCAGGTTGAAACCAAGCACAAGTAACATGAACCCACAATGTTTCAACATCGGTTGGCTTCAAAGCACCTCCTAAAATGGGGGAAAACCACACAAGGTAATAATAATCAACAAATACTGAATTGAATAAAAAATATGTGGAAGCCAACTCCAAGAATACAATTAAACCACCTATGGAAAGACCTAAGGCCTAAGAAGCTTCAAAAATAAGTTGGAAATGCATCTCTAAGTGAGTGGAAGAAAAGAGACAATTATCCACTCAACCTCGCTCTTCACAAAAAATGAACAAGGGAGACATTCCGTAAAACCTGCTTGAACCAAAGACAATAAATGGAGATGACCTATAGATTATACCTTTGACTGGACAAAGGCAACATTCTCGTGTAACTTCAGGTGTTTCACAAGCTTTACAAACCCAAGAAGTGAAATCCCGAACATTTCTTGCTCCATAACATTCTTGATGCACAGCAATTTGACATCTGATTAAAAAAAAAATCAACATCATAGGAAATATGAATATGATTTGCTCTGCAGTAAACACCAACAAAGGGATCTTAATTTGTGCAGCAAGTATGAGATTATAACTCTTGAATAATGATAAAAACTGGATAGTTGCAATTCAAATGCCATTCACTGCCGTAAAAATGAAGCTGAACAGTCATGCCAAAGAGATGTAAAAGCATGAAAAAGATCAGTATTACATTTTTGACATTTAATTACCTCAGTATCAATGTTATTTTAACAGCAGGAGACTGCTTTTAGCTGTCAATTTTATCACTAAAAACCAGTTCTAAGGAACCTGAACCCAATGCCTTTATACAACTGAATGACAGATCCTTAAAAACAATTAAGCTAGTATTATATAAAACGAAGAACAGAACTTAAATTACCTGTTGCAGATAATAATTTTGTTGTAGTCCCAATCTTCAACCCATCTGCATACAGCACACCGTTCAGTTGTCCACTTAGCATGAACTGGTTCATATTTTTCTGTCACAAAAAATGTAATAATTAGCATAACCCAACAGCCAAAATGAAAAATATATGCACAATCATGAAATTGCTAATTCAATGCCAAGAAGAATACCCCGCAAAAAGGCAAGCAACTTCTGCTTCCTCTCTCGTATTGATGGTCGTTTAGGAGGTTTAGTAGAGGCAGTAGCATTCGCATGGTACTCTGCTAACTGAAGCATCTGCAAGGTTAGACAATAGACATGAACCTATCAATACATAAATCTGCAGAAGGATGTATGACAAAGCCGAAAAGGGTAATAAAAGGAAAGTAATGACCCATCTTTCAAAGAAGTAGACCGCTTGGTCAATATAAAGAGGTAAAAGAAAAAGTATGATATAAAGGTTTCAGAACTTGGGGCCAAATAAAGTCCACCAAAAATTTAGCAAAAAGGAAGACAAGAAATAGGAATATACAATAGAATGCCACCTTCTACATGATATTAGTTATTGATCTTATGTGGAATCCAATTTTTTTAACAGAATTCTATCTTTTACATTCAAAGGGACGAAGTATGAGGACAGATAAGAAACATAGAATGAAAGGAAAAAGAAAGGTCCAAAAGTTGTACAAACCCATTGTTCTAATGATAGCAAGGAACCTTTCACCTTCACGCTAATCCTCCAATTTCTTTCTCTGGAACCAGTGTGTCTTTCCCACTCACTAAGAGCTTGCTTCTCAGACCCACAGGACCCACACTTGCAGACAACTCTGAAATAGAAGATATCATAATGAATAAAGACTCCTAGTCAAAATCAGAAAGCTAAGTTCTTTTTCCCAGGTGGAACAGGTTAAGCCCTCAAATAAAATTCAACTAGGGGGCACTTTGTATGCTAATAAAATTAATTATATTTCGTCCTGGGTTAGATAAAAATCTCAGTTAAGAGGACTGTAAGGTTACTTGTTCAGAAAATGTAAAATTTAAATGAAGTAGCATCCTTAAATTTGCTTGAATGGAATCATAGTAAACTGCAAATGGTATTATTTCAAATGTACTTAGAAAATAAATTTCTACCAACATATTTGGTATTGAACAATTCAAAAAACAGACAAAGAAGTCCATGCACACTGAAGACGTTAAAAAAGTTAATCACTCCAGAGTGGAAAAAGAAAAAAGAAATTTATCCACTAATAAAAAAAATTTCCTTACAAGTGGAGGCTTGGGTAATATATGCCTTTAACACCACAGCAGACAACAGTAACCTTATTAGGCAGAACTAATTGACCGTTGTTATTTTTTGATCTGCATAAAAGTTTTTACAAGCATTAGGCACACAGAGGTGTAGAACAAAGCATCAGTCAAGAATTCATTGAATAATTTTCTGATACATATAACCGTATACTTCATAAAATGAGCTAAGTCATTATAGGAGTAATACTGCCCTATTACTAATATAAACACACGCACAGAGACAAATATCTATCTGAAATAGAATAGACCTACTTAGCTTTTGGCTGCCGCTTCTCTGAATTGGATAATTCAAAGTTAAACTTTGCTTTGCAAGTGGGACAATAATAGTCAATGGCCCCCAGACCCTGCAGAAGCAAATATGACTTGATCAGGGAAATCCAAAATTTCATTCATTGGCTTCATTAGGTCGAACAAAATAATGAATTAAGATCAACAGTATGACGTACGGACCTTAAAGTGCTGGCTGGAAATTTTGTCGCACTCTGCATGCACCCAAACTTTACAACCATCACACCGCACCTAACTCGAAGTAGATAAGCAATAAATTAGTAAAAAAAAAAGGCAGTTCGATAGCAGCAAGAAAACAAATCAAAACTCAAGTTTCTAGGTTGCCTTACCCAACTTCCACTGTCTGAATGATTCCAAATCTTCTTGCAAATGCCACAATAATGTTTTGATTTAGTTAACTGCAATTAAAAGAAAAAACATATGGTTATGGAAAGTGAAAAAGAAATAAAACAGTGAAAACATAATTTAAGATGCAAAAAAGGCCTCTCCACAAACCCTAGCACATGTTTTACACAGGTATTGGCCTCCAGGAGTCGATGCTTTCATTTTCTTTCCCATTTTAAATGGGAGGATGATGCCACAGCCTTCGCAGGGTCTCGCATCCTTGCATTTCCCAAAAAAGCCCTGCAAATATAATTACATTCAATAAACTCCGAACTCTGAAGACTAGAAGGAACAACTTAAAATTGTGCACATTAACCTGTACGCTCCAATTGTTTTAGAAAAATATATAAAATGGATATGGAAAATAATTCTTTTAGCAATCCAGGTCAAACAATAAACTATCCAAAGCTCAAATTGTTCTAAACCTCGGTGCAGAGGTGGAGGAGAGAGAGAGAGAGAGAGAGAGAGAGAGAGAGAGAGAGTTCAGGTTACACTAAAGATAAAATACAGACAGATTTCCCAAGCCCCAAAAAATTGGCCTTCTTCCCTGCTGGTGGATGGAATTCCAAAATTAGAGGTAAGATAAGGCTTTTGAAATTTCATTAAATTTGTTTCCAAAAAAAAAAAAAAGTTCACTAGCGAACGAAATGGAACTTTTTATAGCAACTTGCCTGGTTAGCCAGGTGATAATCCTGATCCTGGTTTGACCCAGAAGCCTCCTGAACCCATCTAAGAACAGATTCGTCATAAGCTGGGTTCCCAGCTGCAATGTTTATATCGTGTATCAACTTCTCAGTGAACCCCTGTTCTGCGAGAAGAGCTTCTTCCATTGCCAGCTGGAAATCGCTAGGCTTGCACCTGGCCAATTCAGGCTGCTCGTGGAACCTACATTAAGCAGACTCTGCCTAAGCACATAGCAGTCACGGAATGAAAATTCAATTGCCCGCAAGAACAACACAAACTACACACCTGTCCAGAAAGTCTACGAATGGGAAAATCATCCCCCGCCTGACCCACGCATAATCCTGTCCGAAATCATTTAAAGTGACGTAATTAATGACCAAATCACAAGTAAACATGTTCACAAGCATAAACAAGCTTTGTGATAAGTAATCCGTACCCTTTGATTCTCATTCCCAGGATGTCCGAAGAACATCACGCAAGCTGCCTCAGGTATACAAGACCTCAAAACCAGCTCAGGAGCTTGCGTCATTGGATCAATAACAATGGCTGGCCAACAAGGTTCCCTCTTCCCTGACCTTGCCCACACTATGTCCCCCGAATAAAAGTCCTCTGGCCCATACAACCCATCTTTCCTCTCACCATTCTCCCTTGAAACTTGCTCCTCGGCTGTTAAATCAACAACGTCTACCCCATTCGCGTACTTCCCATCCTCCTCAACTAATTGCTCGTGTACTGAAGTTAAGGAACTCCGGAAGCTTGAATACTTCCTAATATCAATGGTCCTACCAGACCCTGCTTCTCTTTGATCTTCCTCACACAATGTAGTATGTTTTCTCCCTTTATAACCATTGTTCTTTTTATTTGGCCGATTTTTCACGCTTTGCTTACAATTTTTAAGTGTTTTAAAACTGAATTTATCCTTTTTACATTCAAAATCATCATCATCGTCGTCGATAATGTTACCACGCAAGCTAGTTTTACTTTCTTTCTTCCAATTCTCAATAACAGAGTCATTAAACCTTGAAGGAAGTACCTGAACTCGCCCTCTCGATGTTCTCACCAGCGGTGGCCGAGCAATCTCCACCGTTCGGTTTTTAGCCTTGGACGAATCTGAGACCTTGGATTTAGACTCCACTTGATGAGGAGAGTACGAGACTTGGGTGTACCATGAAGCCGCGAAGTCCTTCTCAGCCTCTCGAGAGGCTATAATACGATGGAAGCTGACCGGAATTATGCCTGCGGCGACATCTCCGAGGAGAGTCAGAGGATAATAGCAGTTGATTTTTTGCTTCTTGCGAGTTGTACCCGAGGTATCTTCATCTTCACCAACGGAGTCACCGAGTTTGCATCGTTTTAGACTCGGCATTTGGGATTTGAGGTTGCGCTTGATTATCATGTTTTCTCTAATCGATCAATCAATCCCTTCTCATCGACATTTAAAAAAAAAAAAGAACTTTCAGTTCTTCTTTCTCCAATTCGGGAAGCTTAAACCAATCTCGACTTTCACACGAAAAACTTAATTCCCAAAATACCCATAAACCCTAATTGCAAACTCAATCTTCCACCAATAAAGAAAACAATTAGACGAACACCTTTCCTTTCCTTTCTCTTTGTTTTCCTTCTCTGAAAACAGACAGAGGAATCGAAAACAGAAGAGAAATTGAACGAGAAATCGATGAGGAATTGGAGGAAGAAGAAGACAAGTGTTGGGTGGGTCGAGTTGGATGGAATAGAGATCTGTTTCGATTAAGCTTTCTCTCTCTAACAACTTCAGAGTATAGAGAAAGAAAGAGACAATAATATAATATTGAATTAAAATTCCCAAACCACTATTTCAAAAAAAAGAAAACCCAAAGTTCATCTAATATTGAAGACAGTTTCTTTTTACTGCAAATTTTTTTTTTTTGGAGAAAGTTGAATGAGAGAGAGAAAGGAAAGCGGGGTCGTCGGTATCTATCTTGTGAAACCAAAGAGAGAGAGAGAGAGAGAACCGTAATATTTGCTTAAGTATGAATTACGTGGGTACAATGCGGGGTGATGGATAGCTTAACTTGCGCCATTGCGACTTTGCGTAATGTGGGTTGGGTTCGATTTTCTTCCTCCTTCGATTCCTTGACTCACAGTCCAGTCTGGTTATGGCTAACACATTTTTTTATCATTTTTCCTTTCCTTTGGGGCTTTAGATTTTCCTGTTAAGTTTGTATTGGTGTTATGTTGAAACTTTTTTTTGTATGATTTTCAGAGTAGAGGGGATTTTCCAAGATTGATTCCAAGGAAGTTGGAACTAAACGGTAATTTGCACTATGTTTTTGTTAATAGTGACAGATTTCTATTGGGTTTTTGGATTTGATTTTTAATTACTATATATATATATAAATATGTTATTGTCAAATTTGTAATTCCTGCAAGCCCTGGAAATTGGTTTTTGATGTAGAGTCTGCAAAATTTTGAATTTGGCGGTCCATAGGAAATTTGGAGGGAGCTATTTACTTAAGTAATTTCTGTCACAATTAGTTTTGGATAAATGGGTTATTTTGTACTTTTACAGTCCCCCAGCTTTTTTATTTTTGGTATTATGTAAAAAACTTCTGCGTATATCAGAGTTACAAGACCAACATATTCGAATTTTTCAAGGCTTAACCTTTTCTTTTTTTTTTTTTTTTTGAATTTTGGATATTATGATGCAATAGAAATTTTGGGTTTCTAATTTTATGGAGTAACTCGTGGGGTTTTTATGACACTTTTAATAACAGCTTGGTTCGGTTGGAAACTTGGAATTGATGACGGTATATTCATCTCATATAATGCGATTTGCTCGAATTTAGGCACCATGTTCCTGGAATGGCAGTTTTGGGTAAAGCTTTCATGGTAGAGGTAGATGGTGCTTTGATTATTTGAGTTTTCGAAAATACTGTCGCTTTTTCTTTGGCTCTCTTTCACAGTTTTTTTTTTTCTTCTTCTTCTTCTTCTTCTTCTTCAGCTTTGCAAATGTCAACAATTTTTTCAATTATGTTATGTGCCGAGTTTTTAAATCATTTGGAATTGATGAAAATACTGGATCCGGTGGAAGATTTTGAGTTATGGTGGAGATATTGGCACTTGGATTACATGGGTTTCGAAATATTAAAACGATAATACCAAATCTGTATTTTTGCATGTAGAAAAGAACAAATTTTGAGCAGATGGGTCTCTGAGTCCAATACTGTTCAGTCTGTGCCCGTTATTAACAGCTTGAAGAGGACCAACCAGTAATAGTAGGCACCTGAAACCGAAATAATAGCCTACAAGCAACCTATTCAGAAAATCTTCAATGTTTTGTAAGAATTATACGCTACAATTTAACAAGAAATTTGGGTGAAAAAGAAAAAAAAATTGACCCCTTTTTTTTGGTTCCTTTATGGGTTGGGTTGATCCATGTTTGGGGGGGATGTCCTGTTTTCGAGCAATTTGCAGCACAATGGAATCGAAGGTATACAATTTTTTTCTTAGAGAGAGAAAAGGGTGGGTGGTTGGGTTGACCCATATTTTTCAGTATTTTCTTTATTTTGATTAATGATTGGGGATTTTTTATTTCAAATAATTATATATATATATATATGAGATTGGGGACTTGGGTTCATAACATGTGCTGGATTTTGATGAGCAAGGGGGAATGAATCTTTGACCATATTCTTAAGGTGGCTATTTTCTCGAAATGATATGGCCCAGGATCTCTGATTAAATATAAAAAAGGAAGAGGAGAAATAGGAGTAAGAGAGGGAGGTTGAGGAAGACGATTAACCCAAGTTGTAACAATTTGGGGGAAGGAGATATGGGCCACGGACATGAAAACTTTTTCTTTTCTTTTTTTTCTTTTTAATTAATTGGACCCTGCGACTTCGATTTCTTTTGCTCAAAGTTTAACAGATGAAAACAGATTGTATCACTTGTAATTCTAACCATGGATCTTCTTTTGTTTGCTTGTTTGTTTGTTTTTTCACTGTGGCAGTGAGCTGGAGTAAAAAAATTGATTGCCCTGAAGATTTGATGGTTGGTTAATGGTCATCCAGCAAGGCTCTCGCGAGCTAGGCTCTTAAAGAAGTTGCAATCCAGCCATATCCCAAGTCACCCAGAGCTATGGATTTTGACTTTGAATCAGTATGATATGAAGCTGCTTTTGACGAACAATAGTGGCATAGAATGGGGAGTTTTAAAAGAACTTAAAGAGATATATAAGAGAAAGAAGACAGATGAACAGATTGCTGAGGAAGTGGAGTATTGAATTTTAAGGGGGGAAGTGGAAGGAAGGCGGTGAAGTATCGGAGAATGTTTTTTTTCTACTAATTTTAGCCCTGGAAAAGTGGAAAATAGCTTTGATGCACCCAGTGGATGGATTGGTCAAATTTTATGCATTCTTCTATTTCAGAAACCCATAGTTCATTAATTATAAAAAAAATAAAATAGTTGCGAAAGATGAACCCAATACTTTATTATGGAGCTAAAGGATCCTTTCACCTCTCTTTAAGTTGCAATATCCTTTATCTATATAAAAAACATCTTAAAGTAATTAAACATGTATTGATTTAAGGTCTTTTGGCTTCTTCTTTTGGTTACATAGTTTGGACTGGTTTTGTCACAGTTAATGACCTGCCTAAACTGGAGAAACTCTGTTTATTCATGTTACAGTCATGACCCCCGTAGGCAAGGCATATCCCTAGTTTATAGCATAAAATTTGGATAACGGGATGACAAATTCAAAATTTCAGTTCGGGAGCCATGACTACTGCAAATATTTGTCGAAGTCTTAGAATATTCTGCAGGTTAAATCTTCTATTATGTCTACCAAACCTTTTCCATGGTTAGTCAGTCTCTGTGAGTGGGATGAAGTTCCCAAATATTTGCACTTTCCAGGCGCATCGTCATGGTTTTACTTCATTCTTTGTATCCCATTTTATCAAGGCGCAGCCTCTTACTCTGCCTGACACATTTGCAGAAACATGCATGATTTTACGAGGCTAGTATAAATAAATCATTTCTTTTCGCCATGACTGTTACAGCTGATTCCTGGTGAGCAGTCTCCAAGAATTGCAAAGTGTTTGAAATAAAACCTACGCCTTAATACCATAAGTGGAATTATGATCGTAGAAACCCAAAGATATAAAAGTGTTTTAAGCAACAAATGAGGCTGAAAATGTTTAGGGGGTTTGTTTGTAGCCAGCTAGATAAGGAATGTGGAGATTATGGATCTAAATAACGATAGAATTCAATAAACATAACATTAACTATTATTCATCATAGTTATAAACATAATAAGTATTTATAATAAAAATTAATAATAAAAATATTAAAATTATAAAATAACAAATATAGTACCATATTATCATTATTTTTAAAATAATACAGAGACGGTACACCCTTTCTGCAGAACAAGATTATGGCTTTCGAATTTGAAGGATAAGTCTCTGATCTGTCATCTTTTTTTTTTTTTTTTGTTCTGTTACCTTGACCCTTGACGTCCGGTGAGTTAGCAAAAATATTCCTTAAACTAGAGTAACTAGGGACGGGCGCCCTACGAAAGTTGAGGTGTTGTGAACTTTGTACTTTTTACTGTTTTATTACAAAACAAAGTCCAAAGTCCAACTGAGGAAATGATTTATTTCTTGTCCTCTGACTCTGGAATCTGGTCCAACCCGACAAGATCTGTTGGCTCAACTGACCTTTAAGAATGATATATTTATTTATTACCACAATTGTGGGAAATCCTCTGTGTTTGTCCACATGTGTGAATTATTGTAGCAATGGACGGTGTACATTAAACTCCAAGTAATAATACTTCGTTTGACAAAAATTATTGAAAGTTTACGCTATAATTGTTCTCAATGTGTTAAAAGATTTTTTTTTCATAATTGTGTTTAATAAATATTTACATAAATTTAATATATTAATAATTTATATATAATTTTTTTACATCATGTCATGGTGGAATAGAAACATTTCAGCGATTCAATTTTATGTGTTCTTTATATCATCAACATTTGTAAGGAAAGGGCAACTTTCAGTTGAAATAGGCTTCAACCGTCGCACAAGAACAAAACCAGATACTTCAGAAAAATTACTAGATATGATCGGAGAGGACCAAGATGGAAAAAAAAAATCATCATTTTATAAAACATATATGAACTAGTACAAATCTCTGCTTAGCCATTTTATTGAACAAACATTATGTACAAGCTGCTTGACTATTTCCAAATTATTGAAAAGGTTATTACAGGAAATAACATATAGAACTATTTCTCAGGAGCTGGGTTCTGTTTTATTTAGCATTAACTATCTGAGATTTTTCACAAAGGCTTTATATATGCCAAGTTGACAACACTAACTCAACATTCTCATTGGATCTTGCTACCTCATTCTGGTTTTACTTAGTAATTATTTGATTACTTAACTGCTATTGCCTCTTGGAGTTGTGGATTCTTCAGTCTTTGCAAACCTTCCGCGGATCCTCGGTTGGCTGTCGGCAAGAGCCTTCCTGCAGGCATACTGGGAAAAAAAAAAAAAACATATCGTGAGTTTCAGTACAAATGATGTCTGTACATGTACCCCTTACTAAACACTTTAGGCAGTTAAGTCATCTTGTTTGATTTTAAAGGGTAAGCAACAAATGCAAGAGATATGTACTGGAATCGAAACAACTTTATTTTTATTCTTTTTACCTTGATTTTCCGACCAAAGTTCCTCTTTGACTTCTTATTCCTGTATCTAGAGAGCTTTTCCATTCGATCTTCAATAGAACAGCTGCCAGCGATTAATGGTCGCTCAAGAGGAGAATGGATGACGCCCACATTACCATTGCCAAGAGTCTGTCATAAAAACTCAGTATCAAAGACCCACCCATCCTGTGGAAATGGCCAGAAACATCTAAAATTTTCTCAGTTGCTAGACTTTATTACAAGGACAATACATGCTCAGTGCTCAACTATGGTTTGATGAGTCGCTTCTGGTCGGCTTTATAAGAGGGTAATGACAAAGAAAATTGGATTTTTCTTCTAAGACAAAAGAAGGAACATGTATGATTTTTAGATATCAGAAGAATTTAATAACAAAGCATGATCCCCATCGCTTCCTGGTGTGATTTTGATCAGGGATAACCATTGTTGTGTTCATCAATGGCTTCTGCAAAGTATTTATTAAACTCTTTGTATTGGAGAGAACATGTTAGCAAATTAACCAATATACTAAGTCAGTTTTCGGGTTCTAAAAGCAGAAGTATGATCAAAGGTGAAAGTTGAATAGGAGGAGAGTCATGGATGGAAAAATAACTCCTCTAATCGACAAGATCAGTCCAGGTATTTCAAGGCAGAGGCTTTTAACGTTCTAAAATCCAGCACATCAGCTAAAGAAATCAAGTCTAAAATCAGTTTATTTTTAAGAAAGGAAATGGTATCAGCACAAATGCCGACAGAAAAGCTAACAGCCGTTATATTGGTCACTGGACAAATAAAAAGGTCAAAATAATAATAATAATAATAATCAAGGCTGACCTCTATATCTCCTTCACTAAATGCTCTCCTCATTCCATAAACAGAACCGAGATCCATTCCAGGGAAATCAAGAAAATTAGGTTTGATCACAGCCCCTTGCATCCATTCCATTGAGCTTAGACATCCTGAGCTAACACTTTTCTGAAATGGCACGTCATAGAGCACTTCGTTTTCATGATTTTGGATTTCATCTGTCTTCACAACGGCAACCTTTATATCCAGGACCTCAGACAGTGGAGTTTCTATTGCTGCTTGTGCCATCAAATCCTTCTCGCACTCGTAGATAACCTCTAAAAGCTGCTCATTTTGAATTGATTCAATGTCTGCAGCCTTAAATCCTTGTGAAGTAATAACATCTTCACCACACAAGCTTAACGAGATGGCTGCAGTCATGGGATCAAGGCCGACAATTGGTTCTTCAATGATGGGCTCTGGAGCTTTGAATAGATCACCTTCTCCTCCAAGGTAATATTCAGATATCGCAGAGGTCTGAACCTGGTTGTCCTACATTAGGCACGGACGCAAATCTAAATATTATTAACTTTTTGAATAGGATCTTTTTCACAATGAAACAAAAATAGGAGAGGCTAAAATAATAATTCAGTATAAAAATCTTAAAGATTAATACAGGCAGAAGAAATACACTCTTCTTCGTGTTGTCAAAACACAGCACGAGCTGCATTCTAGTCAACTATATAAAAGGATTTGACCCAGAGCCCTAGATGAAACAATTGAATTTTAACTAACCCCCAGCATATATGTTCGGTTTCATTACATTTTCTATTCCTTTTCTCTGACAGGCAGTCTTATTATATAGAGAGTCTTTTACAAATGAATTGCCCAGAATCAGACATGTTAAACTGGAAGACTCTAGCACAAAGGTCGGCAAGCAACTTAGCTTATCATGCTCATTTAAATGAGCTTCTCTGCCTCTTCCTTCTCCACCATCCACAAAACCCAGTTCAGGAATATACAATCAAATTGAAAACATGTGATGATTTAAGGAATCAATCTAAACTTCATCTTCGTAATACTAATAACTTACTGAAGCTTAAATATGTTTGTACTATAAAATACCTAATTCCAGCCTCATTAACTAAAATTTATATTGTTGATAGAAGGTTGGCAATGAAAAGATTAGAGTGAAACGAAAAAAAGAAAAGAACAAAGATAAATTCTCATTGTGGCTTCTTTCTATGTTCATTATATGCACATTCTAAAAGTTAGTAAGAAAACCAAATTAGCAATAGCAATCATACACTAGCTTTGTTAACATGACTTTTTCATTTTCTCCAAAGTATTCATTTCTAACACATATTCAGACAAGAATACGAGGATACCATCCTCCAAATATATAAAGAAACTTTAAAGAATTGGGTATATCATTGTCAATAAATAGTGCATTCCAACACTAACCCCAGTCAGGATAACGTAGCATACTAGTAATCAAATTCAAAACCCTTCTCAACAAACAACAAAAACCCCCAAGTCCTCAAAGACAACATTTTTTTTAGGTAAGAAAATAAATATTTATCAGAAAATCACCCTAATTGCCCTAAAAAAAAGATCTATAACAACCATTTAAATGATAAATTATATTTCTTCTACTTTCTCCAAAATTTAATTTTCACTTTTGACACCAACTAAAATAAAGCGCAATATGAAGAACCTCTTGGGTTTCTTTTCCCCTTTATATTAAAAAAAACTAAACAATAGTGATTTTTTTTTTCCTTTTTAATCTCTCTGTATAAGTGGGCCAAAAAAAAAAAAACCCAATAACCAATTCACACCAAAAGTTGAAGAAAATGGAAGAAATCTTCAAGAATACGAAACTTGTAACATGGAAATCTTTTTCCAATTATATTCCAACTTTTCTTTCTTTTTTTCTTTTTTTTCTTTTCCCTGACCCAGTATGTAAAGACTACTTTAATTTTTTTTTCCCAATTCAGCCTTGTTTGGTTGCTGAGAAACTGTTTTGAGAATAAAGTAATTAAAGTCCCCCTTTTCAGCAGAACCCAGAAAGCATAGAATATGAAGGGTGAAGTTTCCAAAATACTTTTTTTTTTTTCCGACTGTTTTTCTTCGTTTTTAGAGGGGAAAATGAAATAAAAATTTTCCTAACAGATTGAAGTCTATGTACAAACGAAGTTCCACTATGAAATCACTTAAAAACTTTAAAATTTAACTGAAACACAAAATTTTCCCCATTTTTTGCTCCATTTTAAAAGCAACAAACATAAAGAATCATTAGAGTTCAAAGAACAAAAAGTAAAAACACTTAACTAAAGATTCAGATGCATGCAATCAAAGCTTAAAATCCACCTCAAAACTATACCCTATCAAACAAATGCAGATCACCAAAAAGAAAACCCAAAGCAATGAAACTGGAAAAAAGGGAAGAAGAAGAAGAAGAAGAAGAAAGAAATCAGAGACAAAGATTCAGATATTCATTACCACTGAAACATTGGGTTTCTGGGTTTTGCAGGACTCTTCAAACTGCTGAAAATCTTGAGAAACTTTCTGCATGTAAGGGAAAAACAGCCCCGTCTCTGCTGCATACATTTCTCACCCACGAAAATCACACAATCTCGCTGATTCGTCTTCAGAGAAAGAACAAAGCTTTTTTTTATCCCTCACTTATGTCACTTCCTCTGGAAATCAAATTCCCAAAGTAGAGCGAAGTACTACTAACTTTAACATAGCAGCCAAAATGCTTATAATAAAGACAAAGTGTAAAAAGGGCATGATATACTGTGGCCTGTCCCCAATTGTCCCTTATCATGGCTGTTTTATTTAACTTCGTAATTCTAAATATAATTATATAATTATATCACAAATGTCATGGATGTATATTTTAAATTTATATAATATAAATTATTAATATATTAAAATTTATATAAATATTATAAATATAATTATAATATGATAAAATATTATATAAAGTATTATTATAATAATTTATGATGCTTAATGTTTGGTTTAGTTAATTAATTAATTGAACTAATTGAATTTTTGTTTCTCTAAACCATTAATCGAATCAAATTAGAAAAGAACAATATGAATCGAACTAATGTTATTTTGATTAATTCAGTCAGCTATCAAATTAATTAAATTTTAATTATTCTATATCAATGAATTAAAATTATATTTTAAAATCTTAAATTTTTAATTGCTATATTTTAAATAAATCTAATTATCCAATTGATATTCAAATATCAAATATAAATAAAAAGGCATATCTATAATAAGTAAAAAAACTTTAATAATAAAAAACTTAAAATATTTAATAAAAATTAAAAGTATCATAAATTTTATATATTTTGAATAATTTAATTATTCTAACTTGATCAATAAATAAATGAAATTTTTAAAAATTTTCTTTTAATAACCTAATCAAATTTTTTTAATTAATCAATTAACTGAAATGAATTAAATTTTATTTGATTAATTAATTAAAATCGAATGATAAATATCTTTAATTATAATTATTATTTTATTAAAATTTATTTGTTCTTTTTTTTTTTTTCTTTTTGGGCTGGGTGGGGGGAGGGAATTAAAAAAAAGAACTATTTTTGTATTATTATAGCAGCAATTTGCACAGCTGAATGCACCATGGTTTTGGTCATGCTTGTGGGTGGGGTGGACAGTGCCCATCATTCAGTCCGACCTTTTTATCTCATGTCAGAGGGGAGCAATTTTTCACTCGGTGTCTTTGCGCGTGTATAAGACACCGCACGCATGTAGATGTGATACCTGGCTTGCATCATTTTTTTTTTTTTAAATTTTTCCTTACGGTTGCAGTCCAAACTCCAGATTTTGTCGATAGTCGAACAAGTGGAGGAGAAAAAAAAGGGAAAAAAACAACCGCTGATCGGAAACTTATATGTATAATTTATGAATTACTGAACTAGCCCAACCACGCCCACGCGAGAGAAAAAAAATTGTTAAAAATATATTAAAAAGTAAAATTATTTCCGTAGTTATTGGTTAAAAAAATATGATTAATTTTTAAAATAATTCGATTTTATCTATATAAATATATATATTTTAAATTTTATATCTTGATTTTTTATAATTTTTTAATGATATTATCATCGTTTTTACTTGTGATATTAAATTTAATAAGAAAATTTATAATAGTATAAATATAAATACATCTTTACGTTTGAGACAAAGATTTCATTGAATTTGATAAGAATTAAAATAATTTATTATTTAGAAAGTAGACTAATTCATCGTCGAAATATTTTATTTTTATCTTTTTATCTAAGCTTGACTCGAATTGATCTAACAACTTTTTTTACTGTTTAAAAAAATATTTTTATATTAATATTTTGTAATTAAATTTAAAAATTATATTATTAAATAATAATTTAAATTAATCAATTTAAATTTATAAAATTTTTATTTAAAATTTAATTTCCATGAACAAGACAAATAACTCGATATTTAGACTAATATACCATAAAGCACATGCCATGCCCTCAAGTATTAGGGTTGGGCCGGCTATCTTATCATTTGCCTTACAACAATACTTTTTTACATTTTTTTAATGAAATTAAAGTAAAATTTAAAGCCACAAGAATTGTAATGGTTGAAAAACAAAGTCCAATCACCGATGGATTTTTTTTGGACTTTTAATCAATAAACTACAATTTTATGCCCACTAAGCATGGTAAAGGCTTATGCATAAATCGTCAAATATTCCCCAAGTCATACTTAAATAATTATATGATTAACGCTTGGATTAGCATTTAGCAATAAAAAACACACAACAAAGCTAAGGTTTTATACTATAAAAAAATTATATTTTTTTTGCTGAAGAGAAATTTTTTGACATTGTTTAAAAATAATTAACATATATTTTTATTTATAATAATGGTATTATATTAAATATAATAATTAATAATTTTATTTATTACTTTTAATATTTTTTAAAATTATTATTATATATTAATTTTAAAAAATATTTAAAATATTCTTTAATAAAATTTATTAATTTTTTCATGTTTCAAGTATTTTTTTAATTTTAATAAAAATTGATATTATACCTTTGTTGAAAGAGATTTAATAATGGAAGACAAAATTTTTCTTGCATAATTTTGTTGGGTTGGCATAAAAGAAAATTTAAATTAATAAAAAAAGGGAAAAAGATTTGTGGCAATCATTTGCAGTGATGAAATGTCCGTTTGATTTATACATGGAATTAATATGGCCCTGAAAAAGATAAACCTGCAAGAACCCTACCCATCATCAAGATAAAACCTAAAAGCCACATCTACAACCAAAGTAAAGAACTTTACACCTAGAGCTCAGGCATCTTAAGAATCGTAGGCTAAAAGGAAAAGAAAAAATGTGCTAAATGGATAACAAAAATTGGATTAAATATTATGTGTGTTAAATTATTTATAATAGACTAAATTATTATTTAAAATTTTGTAATATTTTTTATTTAGATTTAAATTTTTTTAAGTTTAATAGTTTAAATTTATTATTTATAATAAAAAATTTTAAAAATTATTATTTATGTAATTTTATAATTAAATTTAAATAAAAATATTTTAATTATTAAATAATAATTAAAGCTTTCTCAAGCTATCTGAGTTAAGAAAAAGGCATGTCTAAGATCCCCCACCTAGCACATGGATATGTTTACTTGTATAAAAAAATATTATATTATATTGTATTATATTATTTTTTATATTTATTAAATATATTGTATTTATATTTTTATTTTATATCATGTTTAAATATAATAAATCTAATTTTTTTTAATAATACATTATGTATCAACCATTTAAATTAAATGTTCAAATATAGATAATTCTTTTTTCTTTATTAACGGAAAAGTAATCATATTTCATCTCTCAACTAAGTTCATTATCTTGATATTATATATTAATTCTTTAAAAATAAGTTATCATTTTATGTTCTTTCATTATTTGTTTAAATAGTGGTGACGATTTGCATTACAAAATAAAAATTTTTGATGCATTAAATAACAGGAATATAAAAAGAAAACATCATTTTTATATTGAATTTAACATTATTAAGATGAATTTCATTTCAATTTTAAAATTTTAGGAGATAAATGTCGTTCTTAAGATTTTTTTAAAGACATGATTTTAAAAAATAACGATTAAAAATAATTTTTTGTTTTTAAAATTTTTATAAATAATTTTTATCTTTTTGATATAATTATTGATTGACTTTAATTTTTTAAAATTTTATAGTGTTGTACAAGTTTTGAACAACTTATCTAAGCTTTCGAGTTTGACTCATTTTGAACTGAATTTAAAAATAATATTTTTATTTAAACTAACCTTATTTAAATTATTATTTAATTAATAAAAATATTTTTATTTAAATTTAATTATAAAATATAATATTAATATAAAATTATTTTAATATTATTAAATAATAACGAGAATTCATAAATCAACTTGAATCCAACAATCAGACTTAAAGTAAGAAAATTAGGAAAAAAAATAAAAAATAAAAACCGGCGGCTCCGCCCAATACACCTCTGGTCATGAGCTCATAGTTTCAAAGCTAAAGTGTAGGGAAATGAAGTCAGGTCAAATCTGCAGGTAGTCCTACTTGGCTCTAGCTAGTTCCCAGTAGCCGTGGCAGCACTGGGTTTAAAAAATAATTGTCTTAAATAAAGTTGTGATAATCTTAAGTGAGAGATTCCAAAATTGGAGGCTGTG
>JBBYHL010000014.1:109188-119708 GCA_038381835.1 Adansonia madagascariensis | reverse complement strand
TGATATGAACTTTTCTTATATGTTAATATGCTGCTATTAATTGCTCTTCCATTCATGTTATTGTTAGTAATGTCATAGAACTGCCAAACTGTTGGGGCTTTTTATCATGATAATTGTTTGTCCCATCTCAACTCTGCATTATCAAGTATTACTTGCGGTTCCTTTTTTTACGGACGGATCGATGCTATTGCTGCCTTGTTGACAAGGGATTAAGGGTACGTTTTTTTTTAAAAAAATTTCAGATTACAATTTTTTGGGGTCTAAAAATCTTAGAGATTAAGGGTCATTTTTATAGTTTCAAGGAATCAAAACTTCCAAATGACCCGGATTGATCTCGATGCCGTTTGTTGTGATTGAAAGATGAAATGAAACTGGGTCTTAAAAGTTAAAACTGGTAGTCTTAAGCTCCAAGGCAGATTTCACGTGACAGAGCCAATCGTGGGTTCTGTTTGCTTTTTTCTACCATTGATTCCAACTGTCACTTCTACAAATTGAGTAATTGACACGTTCTATCAGTGACATCGCAAAATCCCGTAATTTTTAGCAAGAAGCTTCAGCTTGGATGGAGCTCCACAGGGCATCCAAATTTTCGGCTTTTGCGCTTTTACTGGATCTCTCACTCTTTAATGGGGAAGTGTGATTTTGTTCTTTCTTTTTTATTTTTGTCTTTATTACCCGACTTACAAGTGTCTCTGCTTTCACGGATTTTCCTTTTTTCGCTGATTGCTTTTTCGGTTCTTCCTATTTCACGATTCCTTTCGTACTCTCCTCAACAATTTCCCTTCTCAGTTTTCTGTCAAAACTCCGTGTTTTTCCTATGGAGTCTCTTCGACTAACTCGTGTACTGTCCTGCAAATTATCTACCGATTTTGTATCTAGTAAAGGTTGCAGTTTTAGGCCGAGTAGGCAACTGGGTTTCGGTCATTTGTTGAGAAGGAATTTTCAAAATGGGAACTTGACGGTTGTAAGATCCGAGAAATCTGGCAATGGACGTGGGTTCGACGGTTTAACCGACGGCTCTAATTCCAATGCCAGGGATGTTTCTGGCTCTGTTATTGGCCTGCACCTGATTCCTCCTTCTGGTATTTCCATTTCTCTGAATTATTGTGATTTCTTCTATTCTTTTTTTTGTTTGTTTGTCTAATCGATTTTCTTCTTTTTCTTCTGTTCTTCTCGTAATTAAAAAAAAAAAAAAAACTAGAGTATTCGGTTACACTATTCTTTGAAAGTTGAAACAATCAAATATCTTTCAAGATTTCTGTTTTATAATAAAAAAATGATATCTTTTAACTTTTTAACTGTTGTCACTTAATTATAATATTATGATCCTTTGATGGTTATGAATGCTTAGGGCTTTCCAATTTTTCTTTTTTAAAGAAAAATAAATTGGGTTTTTTTACATCATCTTTCCATAAGAAACCATTTTTTCCTGAAAATCTCATGTTCCTTTCATTTATTCATGTTTATAAAAATAAGATCATGAAGCAGAATTAGAGATGGGCAGATGAGCAACTGATTTACAAGAGCTTTCCAGCTCCAAGTTCCTTTAACCATTAATTTTTTTTTAGCTGGTTATAAAATCAGTCACATGCTCTGACCCAGCGATGGGGCCAAAGCAAGTACAAGGGTGCTAACTGAACTCTAGGCATTTCCCTTTCATCAGTCAAAATCTACCTGTGAGATTTGGTTACATTTGTGGTTCAACTCCAGGGGAGGGTCCCCCGTTTCTTCCATTTTATGGAACATAAATTGACCACTTTGTCAATACATACACTTGAACTTCTTGCTGGTCAAGGTTCGTTATTTGAAAGCATGGGATATGTTGGAATTTGCAATCTATGGTTATTAAACTATTCATGGTAGATTCTTCGCCATCTTTGACTCTGTCATCTTCCGTCCATGATCCAGATCACTGTGCATGTGACTCAAAAACTTTAACCAATTAAGGTTGCTCAATTAAATATAGGCTATTATTTGATAGACCTGCTCATGGATCAAGTTGGATTAGATTCAGATCGGGTTTGAGTATAGTATTAATATTAAATATGTTTGTTTAGGCTCGGCACGGCTCGAAATATGGGCCTCCAAATTTACCTAAACTTGCCTATATTTATAAATAGATAGCCCGAGCCCATTTAGATCTGCCCATATTATATTTTTTATAATTTATTTTTTTAAAAATATTTTTTTTAAAAAAATTAATTTTTATTAATTTAATAATTTTTTCAAGTGTTTTAATATAAATAGTTTAACTTATTTTTAAAGTTTACATTATAATATTGTATATATGTATTGTTTATATGAAAAAATTATATAATACGTAAAATATAAAATAAATATATATAATATAATAGTAAAATGGGTCGGGCTGAGGCTAGGCCAGGGCTTTGAAAGTTGGATCCAATGCCTAGCTTATTTTTAATCAGGCTTAATTTTTTTGTCTAAGTTAATTTTTTGAGCCTAATATTTTTGTCCAAACCTTTCCAAATATCAGGCGGCCTTCAAGCTTGGGCAGGCCCTTGAGCAGGTCTATTATTTGAGCCCTGCATGTTGTCCATATTGTTAACAAACCGCTAGGTTTTTATATAATCTCTGGCAACTTATCTAGATCTTGCCCTGTGACAGTGGTGAACAAAAGATTAATTGGGACCGAAAGTTCTATTCATTCTTGGAGGGGCAGTCATATGAAAAACTTCTGACTATTCGGAAACCCTTATAACTAAACACGTACAGTCCTATTTTTCAATTGTCATTGCCAAAGTCCTTTGATTTTATTTCATTTTTCTAGATAATCCCATCTGTTAACCCTCCTCATTTTCGTTTCATATTCCTGAAGCAATATCTAAGGAGTAAGTTTATATCTTTATATTTTTTATTATTCCAGAGATAACCTTAACTCTTAAACCTTGCCACTTCTCCTAACCCTCTTAAGTTTGATTTTCTTTAGCTGGTATCTTTAGCAATATTTGTTCATAAGGACTAAATGGTCTTCTGTGGGCTAACTGCAGTTTATCAACTTGAATCCTAGGTGACCATGAAGTCATTGACTCTGAAGAGGATGTGGCTACTGTTACCGAAGACAAAGATGAGGAAATTGAAGAAGAAAAATTGGAAACTAGAGTAACCTACAATATTGTTTTTGTTACGGCTGAAGCTGCACCTTATTCAAAGACAGGTGGATTAGGAGATGTTTGTGGTTCTTTGCCCATACAGTTGGCTGGCCGTGGACACCGAGTCATGGTTGTCTCCCCTAGATACCTGAACGGTACATCTATAGATAAAAATTTTGCGGGTGCTTTTGATGTGGATCGGCGCATCAAGCTACAATGCTTCGGAGGGGAGCAAGAGATTGCATTCTTCCACCAATATAGGGAGGGTGTTGATTGGGTAAGAACAAACCTCCTCTCATGATTAGGTTGTTAAAGAGATTATTTATTAAAGAATCATGAGGAAAATTAGCTATAAGTTAAGATTTTCATTCATCTATTTGTCAAGTTGGTGCGGTGGGAGAAAGTTTTACTCATGTTAACTGGTTTCCATCCATTATAAGGTATTTGTGGACCATCCTTCTTACCATAGACCTGGAAACCCATATGGTGATATTCATGGTGCTTTTGGTGATAACCAGGTATAGTTCTGTTTACCCTGATCGTTATTTGGTTGAACATTAAATTGCTTATTACTTCTCTATACATTAAATGACAATCTTTTCTCTTATTTGGTTTTACAGTTTCGGTTTACTTTACTTTGCCATGCAGCATGTGAAGCTCCATTAGTGCTTCCTCTGGGAGGGTATACCTATGGAGAGAAGTGTCTCTTCCTTGTCAATGATTGGCATGCTGGTCTAGTGCCAGTGTAAGATGTTGCTTGCTTATTGTTGCATTTATTTGCCTGTTATTTATGGTCTGAATTTATATCTCATTTATTTGCAAGTATTAGAAACATTATCTAATTACCAGTGAATTAGTTTGAGACATCATTCCCTATATCACTTTATCTTTGTCTACCTTTCGAAGTGTGCTTGTGTGTGTATTACATTTACTTTCAGCTAGAATTTACAATTTCCTTTCCCCTGCCTTTCTTTGTATTGGAATTAAAAAGGAAAGAATGTTGCTACTTTAAGAATGGGAAATTTCTGATTAAATACAAACAGACACAGGTTGTTGTCAACTAGAATATCTGAGTGATGATTCTTTTCTTGTATGGAAAGAGATTATGTTGCAGCTTTATCAACAAAAGATTTATCATCTTTACACTGCACATGGTGACACATTATGTGATATCTTTTGGGATAGCTTCTTTTTATTTCTTTAATACAATGATGTTTTGGTTGGGAGGCAAATTATTATTATAGAAACTTGCTCAATATTCATTACACAATTTATGAAGTTTGCAATTTTTCTGGGACTGCTGATTTGCATGTTACATTTTTCAGGCTTTTGGCTTCCAAATACCGTCCATTTGGAGTTTATAAGGATGCTCGGAGCATCCTTGTAATTCATAACCTTGCTCATCAGGTATATGCATTTCTCATGGTTATTTCTTTTGCTTAGTTCTTGATCCTCTCATTTTTTGGTATGCCAAGATCGATGTTAAAAGCTTATATCTTAGGTTTCTTCAGGCTGTAAGACTGGTAAACTGAACTGAACTCCTATGAGTCAGACTGCGCAGGTGCATTTTTGCAAAACTAATTTTGCATATATTATTGCCTGTATGCAAGGGAGTGGAACCTGCAGTTAGCTATAAGAATTTGGGATTGCCTTCAAACTGGTACGGGGCATTGGAATGGGTGTTTCCTACATGGGCAAGGACACATGCACTTGACACAGGGGAAGCTGTCAATATTCTAAAGGGTGCAATTGTGACAGCTGATCGAATACTTACGGTTAGCAAGGTGATTTATTTTACATATTATGCTATTTATGGTGCATTTAGATGTAGTCATTTCTCTGGATATATAATGTTGGTAATTTAAATGCTGTAGTTAAAATCATAATTTGATGGTGACAATCATGTACTATTGAAATCTAATCGAAAACTCACCGAATGTCTGTGCTGCTTGTATGGCAATGAGTTGCAACTGAAAAGTAAAAACTGTCCTCAATAAGTTTGAATTACAGCTTGCAGCTTTAAGTATTTTTATAAGATGGCTTCAGTCTATTATATTTATTTATTGCAGGGCTATGCATGGGAAATAACAACTGTTGAAGGTGGATATGGTTTAAATGAGCTATTAAGCAGTCGTAGGAGTGTTCTGAATGGTATTTGTTCTCTACTTTTTGAATAGAATGTGGCCTTTATGCCATTTGGCACATCTCTAAATGGTTTTAGGCCAATGCACATGCAAATGTGGTGAAGGTTAGGTTTCATACACAACTTTCTCTGTGACATCCCACTTTTAATTGGAACAGCATTCTAGTATTACCTTTATCTAGGTCTTAACTTTGTTCATAAGCTCGGTGCCAGACAAAAACAGACCATTGCAAAGAAAATTGCATGCATGGATCATGTGTGGGGCGTTTGGATGTTATCCAGTTGTGTTTATTGTCATTGAAGAAATTACAGATGTTTTGTAACTGTTCTCTTTGTAAACATTCAATGGTGATCAGGAATTGTAAATGGCATTCATGTTGCTGAATGGGATCCATCTTCAGATGAGCATATTGCTTTCCATTATTCATCTGCTGATCTCTCGGGAAAGGTGGTTAATCTCTTGTTTCTAGTATCAGCCATTCATAGTAAAAAAAAGTTGCACTTCTGAATTCTTTTCCCAATCTTAAACTTCAGGCTCAATGCAAGACTGCTCTTCAACAGGAACTCGGTCTTCCAATTAGGCCTGAGTGTCCCTTGGTAAGAGTTTACTTCCTGTTGGAATAAGACTTGGTTGTGAAAAATTATGTATTCCTTCATTTCTCACCAAGTCGAGATTTACAGATTGGATTTATTGGGAGACTGGACTACCAGAAAGGCATTGACCTGATCCACTGGGCAATTCCAGAACTTATGGAAGATGATGTACAATTTGTAAGTGAGTTTTCTATTTACTTAGTAACCTTGATAAGCTTAAGGTAGGATTACTTGGACCTAGCAATTTGTGTATCCATGTTGTATTTATGTATTTTGCTGTGTCATAATTGTGTTTAAGGTATTTTATATTTATTAATTTTGAAACGTTAATAATTCATATTATATAAATTTTGAGACATGTATTTGTGTCTTATTATGTTTTAATTACCTTATGTGTCATCTTTGTGCAATCGTGTCTAATGTTGCTAAATCTAAATTACTCTCAATTTCTATAATGTAAAAAGGATGTATTCCTTTAGATTAATAACATGGTGACCTCTTTGGTAGAAGAGTATTTTCAAACTTGTAGTGTCGGAGTAACATTTCCCCATATGGAAGGTAAAAGTAGATTTACCCATGTTGAAGACGATGACGTCATTTGGACATTTCAAACTGGTCCTTAATACTAATTTTACTAATATCATTTTTCCTCAAGTTGATTTTGAATCTGCTGATTATTTAAGATGAAAGGGGACAATATCTCATTTTAAAATGACCTGAATATGGAGTGTAAACCTTTTAGTTGCCGGGGCCTTGGTAATAGCGTGCATTACAGATAGGCATACATCCTTTAACAAGCATAAATCTGGGTGCTGCTTCATGGACTCTCTATTCCTGTTATCATGTTTTCTAGTTATTCTTTTTGTAACTTGCGGGAGAACTAAGCTTCCAGATTTCTTTAGGTAATGCTTGGCTCTGGGGACCCACTTTATGAAGACTGGATGAGATCAGCGGAGACAACTTACAAAGATAAATTTCGTGGTTGGGTCGGATTTAGCGTTCCAATTTCTCATAAGATCACTGCAGGGTAATTGGGAAACTTTGTTTTTGTTGTTAACATGTTAGCAAATATACCAATAACATACCATTGTTGTGGAATGAGCAGCTGTGACATACTGTTGATGCCCTCAAGATTTGAGCCCTGTGGATTAAACCAATTGTATGCAATGAGATATGCAACTGTCCCGGTTGTTCATGCCACGGGAGGACTTAGAGTGAGTTAAAACAATAATGAATCTAGTGTCATTCGCTTTTATCTGATTTATGTGCATTACATGCCTCCTTACATTACTCTTATTCAGGACACAGTAGAGAATTTCAATCCATATGCTGGAGAAGCAAGTGGTGAAGGCACAGGGTATGCCGTCCCTACCTTGTTTCTCGACTTGGTACTGGGTATTAAAGTGCTAAATTCTTTGTGGACAATCTTTTATGGAGATGAAAATTATAATCAAGTCTTCTTTAATCAAAATGATTGCAAAAACGTTTAGTATTTGTAGTAGTCAAGGATTCATGACAAAACTTAAATCGAGATGATGACAAATTTTTGAAGAATCCGTCAGATAATAAATAGTATTTTAGAGATTTTATGCACGCCTGCTATAGAAAAACGATAGACAAATTTTATAGGAGATAGTAAATCATCTACGATAAGTGTTTGATTTGCATGTAGTTCTTCTTACAATGGTTGTGAACTGTGCTGACAGGTGGACCTTTTCTCCCCTTTCAAAAGACAGTATGCTGAAGGTAAGTTAATGCTATTCATTTGCCACCTTCCAACTATGCTGGAGTTTACGACCAGTGCTTCAGATTCAAGTTTAGTCGAAAACACTGCTTTAAGCCTTTTTAACTGATTATACCTTGCAATGGTGGGTCTGCCATTTTATCAGCTACAAATTAATTGGTCCAATCATGGAAGTTTTCTTCGGTGCTGCGGACTGATCCTATCCTGTTTCTTCTTCTTTTTCTCATGTAACTTTGAATTCTCCCTTTGAAACCGACATACTGCAATTTTTTTCATAAGAATAAGTTTGATCGTGGGTGCAGGCGTTAAGAACGGCTATAATGACCTACAGAGATCACAAGTCAACTTGGGAAGGATTGATGAGAAGATGTATGCAGAGAGACTTCACCTGGGAAAGTGCTGCCATTCAATATGAGCAGGTTTTCGAGTGGGCCTTTATCGATCCACCTTACGTTATGTAAGCGGAAATCAGAGTAGGACGAAAACACAGCAATGACACAAAACAGAAGACATTTTCATCCTCAAGCTCTCAAAGGGCCTTTTCATGGTTAATGAATCGGAGGGAAAGTGCAGCCATTACTGTTGCATTGCTTATTCTTTATATATATATATATGTGTGTGTGTGTGTGTGTGTGTGTGTGTGTGATTTAGTTTGCAAATGCTCTTTTTTTGATTCTATATAGTACTTCAAAAATCAAAATTACCACTTAATATCTATAGAGAAAAAAGAAACTAATGCCTTAGTCAAATGTTACCCATACCAAGGAAAGTTGTAGACAAAAAAGCTCCATCTGCAACTGAAAGTATGGAATTATAGATGAAAATGTTCTAATTAAAAAAAAAAAACTTAAAAACTACTCTTTTTTTTAAATGTTAATTTTTTCAAAAAACACTTTTTCTGTTTACTTAAAAAAAAAACATTTATTTATTACTTAGTCAAATGTAATTATTATTGAAAAAGCGGTTATTATTAATTTAAGAATTAAAAAAATATGATACTTATTACGAACAGTCCTAATCTAAATTTGTAGAAGTTTATAGCTAAAGTAATATAATTATTATATAATTTGTTAAATTTATGTTTTTAATAAAGTGATTGAGTCGTTTCATATCAATACATTGAGTGATACAAATTAAGAATTAATATACAAATCTGACTTAAATTATAAATTGTATGAAAAATTTAAATATTTTTAATTAATTTTATTTATTTTTTTAAAAATCTGCTACGGCGAACGAAATTATTGGAAGGGAGGGCCGAGCGCAGCCGACTTTATAAAATTCTGAAGGCTATTGATGAAGTGAGAGTCGTCGTTATTCTGTTGTGTTTTTCTCTCAAGTTAATTTTATTTTTCAATTTCCTAACTGTGGATCCAACTCGGTCAATCTTCTCCACCTCAAAACCCTAGCAAAAACATGATACAATCTGTCAACATGGAGACCAAATAACGGAAAACTTTCTTTTTTTTTTTGGAGTTCTTTTTAGGGAGAGAAACCCCCAAACAAAAGAGTTTTTTTTTTTTTTCCTTTTAATTTTCTGTTTGGGGGGTAAGAAATTAGGAATCCTCGATCAAGTCAAATTCAAAATCAGCCACTTTGAAGAAGAACCCATCAAATGCTTTCCAATCCAAATCTGATATTCTATGCCTGCATTGCGAAGGGACCCACAATTCTTGCTGAATTCTCTTCCAAGGATAAGGAAGCGGGAATCGAATCGTTGGCTCAGGAATGCATCGAAAAAACCCCTCCTTTACATTCGATGTTCTCTCATACCGTTTCCAAAAGAACCTACACCTTCTTAATCGATGACGCTTTTGCCTATTTCCTCATATTCCACGAGGATCTTGAGAAATCCGAGTCTTTTTGGTTCTTGGATCGCCTCAAATGCGCTCTCGAGGATTTTCTTCTCACTGGGTTAATCGTGGGCACTGATAATTTGACCCCGAATTGTCTTCAATCCCATTTCAATCCAGTCTTTTCCGAGATAATGGCTTTGGATTTGGATTCGGAGTTGGTTACAACCCCAAGAAAAGAGAATCGGAACCTGGGCCTGCATTCTAACAAAGGGAAGAGATCCGTGGCGGCTCGGGCTCCCCTGTTAGGGAAGCAAATTAAAGGGTTGAAAAAGAAGAGAAGATTGAGTGGTTTTGAGGCCCAAGGCGGCGGCGAGGCCAAAGATGGTGGTGCTGGGAGCGGGAATGTGGTGGAAAATACGGTTGATGTAAGCGATGATTTCAGAGATTTCCCTGTTTCTATGCATAAAAGTGGCGCTGCTGCTGCTGCTGCTTTATATATGGGTGGTGGGGATAGGCAAAAGGCTCAGCAAAGTTGGACGAAACATGTTTGGGTGGTTTTGATACTGGATTTGCTTGTTATTGCTACTTTGTTTGGGATTTGGTTATGGGTTTGCAAGGGCTTTCAATGCATTGATGGTTGAAAACATTTTGTGTGCTTTTTAACGCCTTTAATGAGGGGGAACTTTGCTTTTCATTTCTATCGTTTAATTTGGTGGTCAAAAAGTAATGAAGTTGAATGCCAAATTCCGTTGAACTGCAGCCATCCGGTGGATGAACAAAGAACAATGTTGGGGATATTGTAAAAAATTGTAATATTAAGTGTTTGATTTTCTCTCAATACTGGCAGTTCTCTTGTGAGTTCTGAACTCTTTTTGTTGATGATTTTCAGAACAAATCTTTTTCTTTTTTTTTTCTGTTTTTTTTTAAGTTATTGGTTTGCAAAATTACATGTAATTGCACCAACGACTGTTTATACCTACAGGCTATAGTAACTCTTGGTGGCATTATTGATGATATGTTGTCGTCTCTTTAATTGATGAAGGATAACCTGACTGCTTTTTTTTTTTTTTTCTCCTTTGCTTTTTGTTTCATTAATGAAAGCAATTCCTTTCCAATGTAATAGCTTCCATCTT
>JBBYHL010000014.1:50724-65852 GCA_038381835.1 Adansonia madagascariensis | reverse complement strand
GCTAATGCTAATGCTAAAATAAGGAATATAGAATAAGATAAAAATGCCAACTTTATCATAAATAAAAGAAAAGAAACAGAAAAAGCCAAGAGTATAAATACGGGGAGAGGAGTGAAGAGTCATATGTATAAAGTATAAACGAACTATAACAATCAAGAAAGTAAATATGAGGTTGGCCATTGTTTTAGTTGAAAGCAGAGCAACCAAAGGCCGTCGTCGTGATGGTGGTGCTTTCATTTTTCTGATTGCTTTAGTTTTCTAAGAGGAAAGGGCCATCGCCGCTACCCTTTTTATTTTATTTTATTTTTAATTTTTTGGTATTTTCAAAACTCATTTCCTAAGGCCAAAATCAATCGTCACGTCCGCTCAGCAATATATATATATATATATATATATATATATATATATTTGTTGTATTAGTTGTAAAAAATTTGAAAAATGAGAACAGATAGAAGAACCAAGATGAAGGAAAGGCTATCGAGGATTGGAAGCTATGCCATTGCATCTTCCATGAGGGATCATCCTCATCAACCTTGCATTACCTGCACCACTTTTAACATCCTCGCTCCAATTTACAAACGCCTTTCTCATAAGGTTTCTTTCTTTGTTTTTTTTTCCCCCTGTTTATTCACTTTTTTTTCCATTATATATTCGAGTACCCTTTTTCATTTTTCATTTTTTTTGGTTTTGTGTTGCATTTATTGAATGAATCCAGGACCAGAGCTGCCGTGAAAGCGATTATAGGGCGTATTGGTTGGCTAGGAATCAACGGATATTGGATTCATTGTTAAACGAGAGATCCTCCATTATTTGTCTGCAGGCATCCATTTCAATTTCATGCCCTGTCATTCCATTAATTTTTTTTATTGTTATTAATATTATTATTAGGATGATGACAATGAATCTGCAAAACACTTTTCTTTTTGATGATTGTAATTTATATTGCTGTAGGAATTCTGGGTTGGGAATGAAGAGCTTGTAAATATGTATGAGAAGAGGCTGGGTGATGGTGGTTATCTTAATTTCAAGCTTGGACGTACCAACAACCGTGGTGATGGTAAGTTTAACTCCTCTTTCCTCTTTTCTTTTTTTCTTTTTTGTTGATATGTGAAATTTTCCAATAGGCTCTCAAAGTGTCAATATGCAGCCGCCAGGCATACTGTTTAACCAGGAGGCCATAGCCCAGTCACCAACCGCATAGGCCTTTGATTAGGATGGCCGATACCGACAATCACATAGTATCCCTTTTTTCCCGACCTAACGTGTTGATCTGGTGCATGTGGAACGTGATTCTTTGGCAAAGGAAAAGTGGGTTCGACGGTAGGGAATCAAAGTTAAGAAAAATAAATGCGAACAGTTCAAAATCCTTTTCGATAAATTAGAAATAGTTGATAAGATCCTTGGTATATCTTAGGAACACTATGCTTTCTCTCTGCAATGATGTTGACACAATCTTTTCCCAACCTAAGAGAAAAAGAAAAAAAGAAAGAAATAAAAAGGACCCTTGGTTTTTCCGAACTCCCTTGGTGTTGAATTGGGTGTTGGGCAGGAGCCGATACAAGGGGGCCGAGCGGGGGACTTTGCGCCCTGTTGGTTTCCCCAAACTCCCTTGGTTTTTAACCATCGTCAAACTCAAAAAAGGGTTAAACCCTATTTTGGGCCCTCAAAAATTTATGATTTGATTATTTTTTATTCTGACTCCTTATATAAATCTATTGGTTTCGTCCTAAGAGTTGGGGTTAGGCCTTTTACGTAAATGAAGCAGATTGGTGTTACTTTCTATTTGCCTTTTTTATTTCTTTTTCTTGAAATGATCTTTTAACTCTTTACAGATATTTGGAATCCACTGGCATTGTGTCGACTATCATAATCAGGCATTGTTCATGCATTATGAAAGAAATTATCAAATGGGTTACTCCTAGATTAAGCAATGAAGTGATCCATTCTCTTCTATTACTGTTCTGTTGATGCCTTCTAACTTGACCTTATATCTGTCGGAGGATAACAGGTCTGTTGACTGCCGTGCATAAGGACTACTTTCGAGTTATTAATTATAGGGAATTGCTATTCAACGATTGTGGAGACCGAGTTGCACAGTTGCTACATGTTGAGTTGGCTACCCGAGATTTGCAATGCCGAAACAATGATACCTGCCAAGAAATTCTCATTGTAAATACCCATTTGCTTTTTCCTCACGATTCGAGTTTGTGTATAGTGCGATTGCATCAGGTAAAAAACATTCTTCCTTTCTTACCTCAGCTGAAATTTTCACTAATCCATGTTCTTACTTATCCATATTATGTACTAATTCTTTTGTCAGGTGTACAAAATCTTGCAGTATGTAGAATCTTACCAGAAGGAGTATAATCTTAATCCTTTGCCGATTATGCTTTGCGGGTGAATATATGATTCTTTTCTTTTAGTTTTGATCAAAACACTGATATCTTGCCCTTGTAGAGCAATACTAATTTTCTTGCTCATTTCATACAGTGACTGGAATGGGAGCAAACGCGGGCACGTTTACCAATTCCTTAGGTCTCAGGGCTTTGTATCATCATATGATACTGCTCATCAGTACACCGATGCAGATGCACATAAGGTGATTGTCTTTATGCTCCCTCTAGGAGTTTAGGACCAAATTAATATTTCCCTTGACCTTTTACTAAAACTTTTACTCAAATGTCTACTATTTTTTTTTTCTGACATCTTCTGTATTTTAAGAACAGTGGGTTAGCCACCTTAATCATCGGGGAAATATATGTGGTGTTGATTTTATATGGCTTCTCAATCCCAACGGTTATCGGAAACTGCTGAAAACAAGTTGGAGTGAAGCAGTATTTGGCATGTTCAAGGTCAGAAACTTAACATTGTTATTAATTTTCAATTTTTATTCTCTGCCTGTCGAATATTGTCAGAGTTGATATCTTGCTCAAGATTCCTCAGTATGTGATTTTGCTGGGTTAATAATTGCTTCCCTGGTGGTTATTCATTTTAAGCTGGAATAAGAAAAAACATGCCAGATATCTGTATCTTGTTTACTGTTTCCGTGAATTCAAGAGCAAAAATGTATCTTGTGAAGGGAAGAAAATATCCTTTGGAACAATTTTATCTGACGGTGGAAAGTTCTGTTGCAGAATCAACTAAGGAAAGCTTCATTGACAGAACATGATGCGTTTGCTTTTCTTAAGGCTGACAATGATGGTGATTACATTACCTACTCAGGTTTCTTTGAAGCTCTTCGACAGGTATAGAACTTTCCTTGAATTTGTATTTCGAACTTGTTTCTTTCCATTTTTATTACCTTGTTTGTTGCTTAGTAGGAGAATATAACAAGTGTAATGTCCTGTCTTCCTACACAGCTCAACATAACTGGTCATCGCCATGGACTAAGTGTTGAAGAGACAAAGGAATTGTGGATTCAAGCAGACATCGATGGAAACGGTGTTGTTGACTATAAAGAATTTCAGGTAACTCTTATGGAACTTTGTCTGCTTCCTTAGTCCAGGTAAATAAAATTTGAGGGTTTTACCATCATGCTATGCCGGTGTTGTGTATTTAATCTTCAAAGTACGTTCAATGAACCAAAAAATGTTGCACAAATAATGTACACAGTATTGGAAAACAGACATTTGTTTCCTATTGTTCTGTGGTTTTAGAAAGTGATTTAACTCAAATTGCTATAAATTCCATTCGGCAGATTTATCTCATATATATATATATATATATATATAATGCTAATGCTGTGGATAATGACTTTGCAGCAGCGAATCTGGAAAGCTACATGGTCCGAGCAAAGAGATGAACACAAAAAAGGACAAGATAGGGGCCATAAAGTGGCTGAAGAATATAGTAGGCAGGAGCAAGCTATTGGTTTTAGTGTGAAGAATGCAGTCCTCTTCCCTCCCGAAGTGGAAAAAGGACGGTGGCCTGAAAATTATTCTCTCTCTGATCACGCGCGACTTACAGTGGTGTTCTCACCAATAAAAATGCCATGTTCCCAGTTAACAACTTGACAAAAATCTGAGATGCAATAAAAAGTTGGATGGCAATTTTTTATGGATCGAGATGGAAAAAAAAATTAAAAAAGGGAAAGCAAGACCTAAATGAAGAAAATTAAGTTCCAAGCACACACTGTCGTTTGTGCTATTCATGTTAAGATAGCCATCGGAGTGTGTCCGGGACAGAGCTTGAAAATTTTTTGATGGGTGCAACTGTTGGTCCCCATGATTCCTACAAATACTCCTTTTGATCATCATGCTGAAGAACATCAACGATCTCTCATGCTATCAAGTAGGGGAACTCCACTGCCAATTGTCTGAGCATCATGAAAATTAAAGGGCTATCCATCAAAGGGCCCTTCTGTTGGTCATCGGGCAGATAATCGAATACTTCCCCTCTGTTTACTCGTTAAATAGGGAAATGGAAGGGGAAAAATAAAGGAGAGAGAAAGCTTTAGATTTATATAAATTTTCATTACATGTAGGCAGGGTACAGGTAGCAAGCAATCACTCTTTTGTAGTATGGTGAGTTTACCACTGCAGATATTGTTGTAGATGGAATGCGATGGATGGAACACGATCATGCAACCATTAATGTATAGCCAGATTTGACTTTGCCCATGATGAGCAATAGACTACTAGCTAGAAGTAGAACTAGACTAATATTTAAAGCAACAGCTTGTACGGAGGGTAACATCCTTACTGCCAGTTTAAGATTAAGATGGAATTACGTTTTCTCATGTGTACCACATTACATATAATCTATATCATGTATAAAAAATTTATAATCGAGTTTATTACCTCAAAGTTCAATAATATTAATTTAGTTAAAAATTATTATAAAAAATTTTAAATTAAAAATATGTATGTTTATTTACTTTAAAAAAAAGTATTCACTTCAAAAAAATATTTATTTTTATTTTTAAAATATCATTATATACTTTCATTTTAAAAAATTACCCACTAATTTTACTTTTTAAAAATTTACTAATATTTTTTTACATATTAATTTAATCATTTTTTTAAAGTATTTTTTTAAAAAAATTATTTTTCACTAGTGTACTTAATTTTAGTATGTATAATAATAATAGATTTACTAGGGGGGAACTAACCGGGAAATGAAATAGTAAAAATAGGAGGAAATTTACACAATTGACAAGTTTTCTACCTCTTACACGCGATGTCTCTTTTTTTTCGATGTTGTTGTTTAATACATAACATGATAATGGACTGGAAATGAGAGGGCCCCCACGCTGACATGCACCCTCAACTTCCAATCAGATAAATAAAAAAAAACCCCACGGTTGCCACGTAATCCTTGTGGACCCCACACTCCTTTGTATGACGTCATTTTCCACATGTCAAAACTTCATTCAATGGCTTACGCAATGCTGCAAATTTATTTATTGATAAAATATTGGAAATTTAAAAAATAAAATAAATTGAAGACTTTCACTTTCTGATCTCTTTCGTTCTATTTGCCCCTTCGAAAGCCAGTCGAAAAGCTATGGGCCATCTTCTTAACCAAACTCTTCCAAATTCTTGATTCTCCTTTGAATCTCCCTTCCCTATTTCTTTAATTTAAGGGTTTATCTAAAAATCTACAAACAATCCTTTTTTTTTTGTTAGCAACATTTGAGCATGGCTGTTGTGTCGTTGAATTCACTACCTATCGGATTCCGGTTTCGACCAACCGACGAGGAATTGATCAATTTTTACTTACGGTCTAAAATAAATGGGAACTGGACCGATGAAGTTGGAGTCATACGTGAAATCGATGTTTGTAAATGGGAGCCTTGGGATTTGCCTGATTTGTCCGCTATGAGGGGTCGTGACCCAGAATGGTTTTTCTTTTGCCCAGTCGACCGGAAGTACCCCAATGGCAGTAGGCTCAACAGGGCTACTGAGGCTGGTTATTGGAAGGCTACGGGTAAAGATCGCAAGATTAAGTCTGGGTCCAGCTTGATCGGCATGAAGAAAACTCTGGTGTTCCATGCCGGCCGGGCTCCTAGGGGAAAGCGAACCAATTGGGTTATGCATGAGTACCGTACTACCCTCGATGAGCTTGACGGTACCAAACCCGGACAGGTTCCTTCCTTTCTTTTCCTTTTGTTTGGTTTCGAATTTCAGTTTCTATTTAGTTACCCTTCTTATTATGGTCATGGAAAATAAGATCAATTTCGTAATATCGGTATTGCAAATTAGTTAACATCATTAATTACTAGATGTGGTTTAGCCTTTTGCATCAATTTCGGTTTTTAATTCGTTCGATGGTCCTATTTTTTAAACAGAATTACTAGCGTTGCGTATGATCGGTGAGTCATTTGTGATAATGTGTTTAAGTTAGTTGTTTGATTTACATGAATTGGTCATTTGATGACATTTTTTTCCTCATATTTCATTGTTTTTTGGTTATTTCCTTGTGCAGAATGCGTTTGTAATTTGTCGTCTATTTAAGAAACAAGATGAGACCATTGAAGATATAAACGGTGATGAAGTTGATCCGGGTGCTTCATCCCCTCCTGAAGACATGCAGTCTGAACTACAAGTGCCTCAAGACTCTCCTGCTGTGGAAGGGGAAGCTGAAAAAATTCCAAATAGCTGTGAAACTTGTCCTGTGGGCTTGCCCAATGAAGTGATTTCTAATGCCGTTGCCATACTAGAGTGCAACAACAATGACTATAAAGCTTATGGCATGACAGGCCAAATGGTAGAAATAGCACCTGCAGAGGTGAGAATAGCAGATGAATTTGGATTGTAGATTTAGATTTTGCAATCATTGCTGTATTACTTATGTCGTTCAATTTCAGGTGGATTCACTTGGAGAAACTTCGAATCATTTTTATGATTTCGTGGTGGAGCCACCAGACTACAAACTCTTTTCTCCATTGCATTCACATATTGAAGCAGAGCAGGCACCTTGGATGTTTGATCATGTCCGGAAGAGTTTCAAAGGGGTGGAGTTTGAGCACAGAACAAATGAAAATGACCCCTATATTTCCAATTTCTTGGATTCTATCCTAAAAAATTCGGATAATTACTACAGTGATGACTCTGGCAGTGAGAAGAGTGCAGCAATTGAAAGTGAAACCCCTAGGGCTATGGTCATTGATAAGGATGGTGGATCATGCAGTGCATCAGATGCTGAAGTGGCCCAAGTACAGGTGAGTAGAAGCTAGCTAGTTACATATTGTTTATCCTATACTCTTACTATTTTCTCATTAAACATCTTAGTGTGTTAAGATTCATTCTAATGTTATGACTCATAGCCCTTTTATGAATTATGATCATGTTTACTTTCATATTTGCATCCTCAGGCATTAGGAGCTTTGGACCAGATTGGAACCAGAGCTGTCAACAGAGGGGCTGCACTAGAGATTAAAGCAACCACGCAAAATGGCACAATTCCAATTTGCAAGGAGGACGTTAACTTTTCTGGCACAGGGCCAGTCTACAATGTGCTAAATAGTAATGGAGAATTGAGCAATCATTTGAATACAACTTGTAATGTTAATAATGCTATCACTGGAATCAGGATAAGGTCTCGCCCTGCTCGAAGTCAACCAGACACTGAGAACTCTGCAACACAGGGTAATGCACCAAGAACAATTCATCTGCAGTGTAAACTTCAAGGCCCACTTTACTGTGGCAATTCAATAAACAACTGGAGTAGGGAAGAGAAAGAAGATGATTTGAAACCAGTTATTGCGAAGGTGAGAAGTTTGTAACTGATGGGTATAAAACAACTGCCAAATCCAAATTTGTATTGTACCTTAATTAGTTGTCTTTGCAGGTAGTAAAAGTCATGGAAGAGAATATCATTGTTGACGGTGATGCTGCTTGTCGCACCATGAACAAAACCCAGGAAATATCCCTTTCTGAGTTGAGCAAAAACAATATTTTGAGGTCAAAGATTGTTTCAGTTAGTAAAGAGGCTCCGTCTTGGTACTCAAAAAAGTTTTCAGCTCATCGCTTCCACAAGCAATTCACTCTTATTTTTCGGGTAGCTGTAATGTTAATCTTGTTCATGGTTTTGGTTAGCAAATTGTATATCTTGTAATTTAATGCTTTCTTATTTCACTATGTATAGTTGAATCGTTTCGTTTTGAGGCTCTCTACTAGTGAGGACCGCATCAATGATTTTGAGTACTTACATTTATGTATATGATCTATTTAGTTAGTGTGATATACAGGGCATATATAACTACTTATTCTCTCTAGTTTTTGCCTATTGCTTCAGGAAAACTCTGCCATTTGGCATACTGATGAGTGATGACCATTTCATTTCTGCACAAGGTTTTGGTCTTGCTTTGGTTTTACTGCTATTATTTTGTTTAGCTTGAGCCGATTGTTATTCCTTGCACCGGTTTGCTGTTTAGATTATGAAAATTAAAAGTACCCCAAGTTTCAAATACGAGCGCTTGGATGTAGGACCAAGAATAGTAGCATGTTCTCTGAAGAGCATTTCAATAAAGTCTGCTAAACAGGGAGCAGAACGTTTTAGTCAATCTCTGATGTACGGCCCTTACTTTCGAGTGTTAGCAACTCATTTTAATGGTAGGGAGTTATTCATGTATTTTTTTTTTAATTGTGGTGATTAAACTATTAATCATATTTGCAATAATTAATACGAAATGCCTGGCATCGGGAAGCTACCTCTCCAAGTTCCAATTTACACCCAATTTCGATTGCAGTTGCATGAAACGGGCCAAAAATAAAAAAGCCTCTGAAACTAGATTCGGAGAAAATGCCATAAAAAGCTTTTGTCGGTTTCAATCAGGAGGCAAATCTATGAATCTATGAACGCTACTTCCAAGCTCTTATCCACCGACAAATCGATCAACGTGGCATCCCTTATACCCTGCTACCACGACCGGCATTGTCTCCCAAATTGGTTCTGGGTCTAGACAAAATATCTTAAATTGAGAGTGCAAATTCCTTCTTTCACTTTCTCAGAAGATTACCCTTTTTTTTTTTTTAACCTGAACTAATTTTGTTTATGTAACCATAATCACATCTTATAGGTTTAAAATTTGAAATATATCCTCAGACCTCAAGCCTCATTTGTAAAGAAAGATTTAAAATGAAAAAAGATTACTCTCTGTTGGCCTGCTGTGTCGATTCTCTGGGAATTGTTACGTTCTGTATCATAATTTTTCAAACAAACAGGTTAAGAAAAACCCTTGCATTTACTGCCCTTCTGCAACTTTATACTAATATAAATATCATATGTATTTTATTCTCTTTGTAGAGTCGATGCTTTTTCCCAAGCCTTCAGTCTTACCCTCTTTCGCGATTTTTCACTCAGACATTTCAGGCATCAATATATTTTTTTTTCAGTAAGAAAATTGCCCATATTTCTTTGTCCTACATGTCCTCTTTTTAATTTGCTGTGATTCTATCCCCTAAATGACTTATCTGAAATATGGATTAACAATTCCTTGTTCACACTGTTCCAACTTTAATTTATTTGTCCACAAAGGGTACTTACATAATTGTCACTTGTTTGTACTTCGTAGGTCTAAAAGGACAAGCAGCCATATACAGATGTAATGCTTAATGTGTAGATAAAAAGAAGAAAGATTACCCACCCTGGCTTGAATCAACATGTTCAGAAGGTTGTTGACGGAGAGCATTTGCTTGGCTAAGAGAAAACAAGGCTATGGCACAGGAATTCTTTGCACTATATATATATGTCCGGAATCATCAGCGGCAATAGTTCGATACAAAAATGTCTGGTGTAAAGAGAGGAGGGCGGTTCTTGCCTATTCGGACTTCGTTCTGCTTATTTCCTTTTTGGAATATATATATATATATATTTATATCGTGGAGCCTATTTTCCATGGAAATTAAAATTAATTTTTTAGTTTGATATCAAATAAACTCTTAATTTTTAATTTATATTTAAATAAATTTTAGTATAAATTAATATTTTAAAAATTTTTAATACAAATAAAAATCATTTAAGCGTCATTTGATAAACTGAAAAAAATTAAGTATTAAAAAATTAAGTACTAAAATTTTAATACTAAATTTATAAGCATTAAATTTATATTAGAATAATTATTTGATATAATACTAAAATTTAAGTATTGAATATAATTATATTATTTGATAATAATCAATGTTGAATCTAAAAAATTATTAAATGTAAATTTTTATTCTTCATAACATTTTATATCGTTTTAGATGCTCTGAAATAAAAATTAGTATTAAAATTTAAATATTTTATAAATAATTTATAACAAAAAAATAACTTAGTTTAAATATAACTTTTTTTAAAAAATAAAATTAACCTACTATAAGTAACTCTTCGCAGTTGACATATTCAATTTTTTATTAAAAATTATTAATTAATTAATTAATATTTGATGTGTACTTTACCGACACACCCTTATTTTAAGACAATAAAAACATAATACGTTATCTGTAGAAATCGGTCAACCGTATGCACGGACAAACCCATTTAGGGCATTTTCATCCCTGCTCGGCCGGCGGCCGGCTGCCACAGATTAACGAATCTGTTGCCAAATTTCTATCGACAAGTGTAGATGGCTCCTAAAATGATCGCCCGTGTTTTGCGCGCTGTGCTTTTCTCCCTTGCTTACCTCTCTGCCATACATGGCGGACTTGATCAAGATTACAGGGATGAACTCCTTAGCTCAGCCCAGCAGGACAAAGATTGGTTGGTTTTAATCAGGAGGCAAATTCATGAGAACCCCGAAGTTCGATTCCAAGAACACAACACTAGTGCTCTTATCCGCCAACAACTGGACCAACTTGGCATCCCTTATTCTTACCCCTTTGCCGGGACAGGTATTGTCGCCCAAATTGGCTCTGGTTCTAAACCCATCGTCGCTTTTCGTGCTGACATGGACGCTCTTCCCATTCAGGTGATCCTAATATTGATAACCCTTTTCTTGTTTTTCTTTGTTGCTGCTATCTTATGTATGCAGCTGATCATCGGAATTTATACTTCTCTATTAGCCTGAATTGTTTCCAATGGCTCTGCTTTTATAGGAGCTTGTGGAATGGGAGCATAAGAGCAAAATAGATGGAAAAATGCACGCATGTGGGCACGATGCTCACACTACTATGCTTCTTGGTGCCGCCAAGTTGCTTAATCAACGCAAAGATAGGCTCAAGGTTAGCATTTAATTGGAAATTTCATAACTGTTTTCAGTAATTTTCTCGGCTGATAGTTTGTACAGTTGACTTAGCTATGTCTCCTCATGATTTCAAAGGAAAGCATTGTTTCAAATATGGTCACTAAACTGATATTGAGTATATGGATGGGAATAAAAAGGGAAAAAGTGGTAGCAAACAATTGCATGCAATTTATATTACATAACCTTGGAAAAGGGCAAAGTCTTGAATGATTAATGATCTTGGCTAGGTCTGTGAATCACCTCAGGCTAGAGGAAAGGCGGGGTAAACTAATTTGTTTGTTTCTCCCGATGTGCAAAAATTTGCTAAAGATGGCAAGTACTTGGCTTATTCAATATTGGAAACTCTTTCTTCTTGTATCTTTTACAGTTTCTACTTGTTTGTATAATATTATACAGTTTCATTTTGATATAATGCCACAATATACAGTTTCCGTTTGCAAGAGAAAAAGTAAAAGCTGCTATCAGTAGTTAAATTTTCTTATAACATCATACGTTAGTAGTTGACTCCATTCCTTATATTGATTCCCACCCTTTCTATAAAAACCCATGTGCATATATGACATATAATAGCTTGCGCATATTGATGAACTTCTATATGTATTTATTTGAAGAAATGGCCATTTTAAATGCTGCAGGGCTGCTAACAAAAAGTTCATCTAAAAAATCGAATAGACAGTTTGTCATAAGAACACATATGTTTATGTTTAACATTTTAATTCCATTTGCTTATGTAACTATTTTTGTTAAAGGTTCACAATTTTCGAACTTATTCAATGTCACATTTTCCTTCATACGCCACTGAAGGGAACTGTCAGACTACTTTTCCAACCTGCAGAGGAGGGAGGTGCTGGTGCATCTCACTTGATAAAGGAAGGAGCTTTAGGTGATGCTGAAGCAATATTTGGAATGCATATCGATTATGAAAATCCCACAGGAAGCATAGCGTTAGTTTCGGGGCCATTCTTAGCAGCGACATGCTTCTTTGTAGCCAAAATAGAAGGTTTTGGTGGGCATGCTGCATTGCCTCATTCTACTGTAGGTCCAATACTTGCTGCATCTTTTGCAATTTTGGCATTGCAACAGCTAACATCTAGAGAAGCTGATCCTCTTCATAGTCAAGTATGTCCCATTTTCTTGTCTAGATATCCATTCTCAAGCTCGTTTGTGACTTATCCAAACTTATAGAGGAATGTTCCGTGCCGATTCTCTGGCAAATGTGACATCTGTCATTTATTCCTTAACATGAAAAATGCCTATATAGTGGTTGAAGTACGCAGAGCGTCTAATGCAACCTAATGCTGATGCTTTTTTTATTTTTTGTAAGGTTTTGTCTATTACTTTTATCAAAGGTGGATCTGCATTCAATGTGATCCCATCATATGTTGAATTTGGGGGCACTTTGAGGAGTCTTAGCACTGAGGGCTTGCACAAACTACAACAAAGGTTGAAAGAGGTACACAGAATTATTTAATTTTTTTACCTTTGGTTTTAGCAATTGATGCCATGATGCATCATGATTTTCCAGTTGAGATTAAGAAAACTCCTAGCATGCCCTCTGTCCTTAGCAATTCCTACCTTTTGAGCTACCTGTTTTACTAACATATTGCATATAGTTTTTTTTTTCCTTTATAGAGCGGACAAATTCTTATAATTGGTTTATCTTCTTTTCTTAAATTGAGAGTACAAATTCCTTGTTCGTCGGATTCAAGTCAATTTTTTCTTGTCTACTAAGATTACTCCTTGTTGGCCTGCTGTATTGGTACTCTGGGAATTATTAAATGTTCTTTGCTGCATTGTTGTCGGATTTGTTTTCAAATATCATATATCTGCTTCAGGTCATATTCAACTTTGTTTTCTAAGATCTTGGCTGCCTGCAATTGGTTTGTTCTTAGAAGCATTATTATGTACTTGTAACTTATTGTAGGTCATTAAAGGACAAGCGGCCGTACACAGATGTAATGCTTTTATTGACATGAAAGAAGAAGATTACCCGGTCTATCCTGCAGTTGTAAATGATGATGGCTTGCATCAACATGTTCAGAAGGTTGGTAGCCTATTGCTGGGACCTGAGAATGTCAAGAGGGGCAACAAGGTTATGGCAGGAGAGGACTTTGCCTTCTATCAAGAAAAAATCCCGGGATTCATGCTAAGCATCGGGATTAGAAGTGAGAAAGTTGGCTCAATTCATCCACCACACTCCCCATACTTCTATATTGACGAGGATGTCCTTCCAATTGGGGCAGCCTTACATACTGCTCTTGCAGAACTATACCTGGATGAGCACAAACATCCCATTTGACATCAAAAGTAATGATAAATTCCTTTGTGCTGATAGATTGTACTTGTCTTTATATGCAGACAAAGGAATTTCAACTTTGCATTTGTATACTTTTTATTGCAGAAGGTTCTATTCTGAATCCCTTTCCACTCTTTTTGATTGTGATGGTTGTCTAAGCTATGGCACAAATTCAGAACTAAAGTTCAGTTCAAACAAAGAATATCTTGTTAGAGACTTATGTTTAGGGAGAGGGTAGCCACTTCATCTTGTCTTGTACTACTACCTCCCAACTCCCCAACCCTCGAATTGCATTGCGGGGTTGTCAGCATTAAGGCTAACCATGCTCTGGTTGATTGCAGTCCCACAGGCAGCGTATTCTCAAATTCTCTCATTTCTAAGTCATTTCTAAGCATTGTTCAGCACCCTACTCATTCTTACTTTACCATCTCCTTATTCCCTACACCTTGTCTGCAACGATCTGCTGCTTTGCTCGATGCTTCAAGGTCTGCTCCAGTCTTCCTCTACATTGTCTACCGACACATCCCGTTTAACTTGTTTGTAGTGCTTTCTCTCTCTAACAAAAGCCCTCTACAGTAAGAAAATAACTACTCGGAGAATGGGGCTGTTGTGGAAAGGAGGGCCAACGTCAGGGGGCCACAAATTACCCCCACTTTGACATGTGCTTGCTTTGCTTTGATCATTTTGTCACAATCATCTACATGCCCCCTCCACCGCTGCCTTTTTTCTAATTTCCCCTCCAAAATATATGTATTTTTCTGGTCAGATCCTTGATCATATTTAACTAACGCCTTCACGAGGTCCATGGGATGGGGTCATGAAAGGAAAAAAAAAAAAAAAAGAGAGGACTTCCTTTTAGAACAAACATGACACGTTTCTTCTCTCTTGGGGAGCATGAACCAGATACGTTGAAGATTTGATCGTTGTATGGTTGTTCATGATTCGTAACTTACAATGGTGCTGTACCTTCAAACATTGTTGGAAAGTGAAGACTACTACCATATGGCATCTACACATAAAATGCAATTTTCCTTTTTTCCTTTTTTTTTTTTTATAAGTTTTTGAGGCAAATATGTAGTATTATGGTTTGAACTTCTATATATTAGTTTTGTTTTTTTCATGATTTTAATACATTTATTAATACCATTCATATCTATAGGATTCACTTATGAATTGTTAAAGTTAAATCAAAATCAAATTTATGAATGGATATTTGATAAACGAAAATTCAACCAAAAAATAAATGAAATAAAATTTGTCATTTCTTGTATTAGTGGATGCAAAAGTCAAGATTATTGGCCCAAGCTCCCTTCCCCAGTAACATTTTTACCTTAGTCTTTATCTATATCTGTATAAATGTTTAGTAATATAACTTTTTCTCCTTCTAATGCCTAAATATATCACATGAAATGATTATAAGAAATAAATATAATGTATAAAAATAAATAAAATATCATCAAAAACAAGGTAAAATTTTTTTAAAAAAATATAAATACAATATGAATATATAAATATAAGAACGTGTTAAAATTTATATAACAAAAATTATTAACTATCAAAATTATATAAATATATTATATTTTAAATATGATTATAAAATGCGAATAATACGAATATAAAACGATTGCACGAATTGTCAGCTTTAATACATATATATATATATAT
>JBBYHL010000014.1:16520-29529 GCA_038381835.1 Adansonia madagascariensis | reverse complement strand
TAAAAATTGCCCTGGTGAGACAATAATCTTAATTTCTCCTTTTTTATTAAATATATAATTTATATATATATATATATGCACACTGCACACTCTATATATCAATTGTACGCAAGAAAGAAAGCAAACATAAACATAAAATTAATGAATTTGAGTGAATGAAATACAATATTCTTGAAAGTAAAGCAACAATAGTGAATAAAATTGATAACCTGCAAGTGAACTCATGAATTAATTATTAATGATGCCATTACTGTCAGGCAAATTCTTGAAATTTTCAACTGCAATTTTTCAACGTTGTTGCCTCGACACCCACACTCCGCTTGCAGGCATGGGCAGAATGTGATTTGAGGGCATTTGGCTTTCTCCAAATGTTCAAGTTTTGGAAATTGTGTTTGAAGTTCTTTCCGGTTGATCTTTACTTCAGTCAACTACTTCAAACGTAAAATCTCCACCTCCCACTTCTTGGTGTTGGCCATTGAAAATTCACCCAGGTTACTGAGTCGTCCACCTCTAATGTAGAGACGCTTTAGGTGTGTCAGAATCTCGGGGGCCAGCCACCTGGGTGGTTCTCTTTCTGAATAATATTGGAGCTCCAGTTTTCGTAGCTTCATTTGCTGCCATCCTTTTTCCCTGTTGCGGACTGGTTTTGATGGCCCTGGTTTTGCTTCATTATTTACCTTGTTTCCATTTGTGGACTTTGCTCCCTCTCCCCCCACTCCCCATGCTATTTTCAATTGCTTGAACGACTTAAACTTGAAGAAAACAGTTGACGTTCTCTCTTCATTTATTGAGAAATTGTCATCGTTCACATTGATGCTGAGTTTCTCCGGTTTTTTTAATGCTGTCAAGTTGTCGAGAGTGCATGAGCTATTTTTGCTAATAACGAAACCCTTAAGGACTTCGAGTCTGTGGAGTTCACACAGTTGTTTGGGCATGTTGTCTAGCAAATAGCACTCAGATAAATCCAAGTAAATCAGCATCTTGAGTAGACCAATCCCTTTTGGTAGTTCCTCCAGACCGTGACATGCTCTGAGATAAGATTTCCGAGTTGCTGAGCTGACAAAGAGATTATGGGAACTTCGAGATTTCGAATATTCCTTGAAGACTAAAAAACCTTAATTTCTTCATATTCTTCAACCCTGTTAAAAATTCCGATGTTTTTCACCTCCATATGGCGCTCAGCACTGTGCTCCAAGTCCTAGATAAAGGACGCCTAATTTTCTCATCTTGGAAACCAGCTAATCAAGAAATTGCGTACTGACATTGAACAAGGTTTGTAGCTTTTCCAGACATTTTATTTTCGGCCTTTCCTCCTCCTTCTGCCTCTGCTTCTTCCATTTCTGCGGGTTTTCCATGCTTTTTGGCTGCTGCGCCTTTGGATCAGGCGAATTCTTCCACAACAAAAACGCTCCTTCAGATCTGACCAAACGTGACATATTGCTTTTTAAAAAATCCAATGGTAGGGTTTCCCTTGGAGTCGTAATCAAAGAATTTAGCTTCCTTAGCAAGCCTGACGATGAAAGAACGAAAAATCGCATGCATCTTGTAGCTGGTAGCCTGCAATCTGCTTCTCCTAGTAACGGGCTCAATGAATTCCTTGTCTAGAATTTGGTGGATGTCCCTTGCAATCTGCTTCTCTTAGTAATAGCTGAAGAGTTTCATTTACAGACCACTCTGAAATAAGTAACCTTTCCCCAACCCACCAAAGTCGTAGAAGCCTCTTCTTGACCTCTTCGTTCTCTGGGAAAATTGCGAAGCACAACAAGCACAGTTTGCGGCTGTCATCAAGTCTATGGTAATGGTCTTGAAATTCTTTGAGAAAAGAGCTGGACTGAGGTATTCCATCTGCTTCATATGGATAACGCAGGTTACCGAAAGCTGTGGCTTGTAACACATGTGCCTTAGGAGCTTGACACCGGATGCGTGCAAGCAGCTCCCGTAATGCAATCCGCACCTTTTCCGGGCCAATTGAGGCTTGAGATAGATCTGTTAATATGTCATCAACTTTGTTTTCAAGGGTTTTGAAGGGTTTGGAAATACTTTGTTGATATATATTTATAGCATATTTTCAAGTCGCTTAATAAGATATATATTATATAGACATAAAACTATAACTCTATTATATATATATATAGACATAAAAATATAATTCTATTATATATATGTATATATATTCTTAAATTTCTTAATAAAATATATATTATATAGACATAAAAATATAACTCTATTATATATATATATATATATTTATATTCAAATATAAATTTTAAAATTATAAATATTTAATATTTAAAATTTATAAACATCAAATAAATTAGTATAAAAATATTTAAAAATATAGTAAATGATCGTTGATTTGGTTCAATAGCCAAATTTAATGAATATAATTTATTTTTAAATATAATTATGAAAAACTAAAAATGATCAAGATAAAAAATATTAGCAATTAGTTTTAAAAAAATCAAATAAGTTAAAATTAACAAAATATAAAAAATCAAAATCTTGATACCAATTAGTATTAAGCTTATATGCACCGATGCTGACCGATATTGATTAGTACAAGCTTGTATGACAAGTACGACTTAGCATAAAAAGATGAAACCACTATGCTATTGGTACCATTTTGTTTTACTTTAAAATCAATATAATTTGTATCTATACGATAACGATAACTATTATATAAATACAAATTAAATCATTGAACTATGAAAACCAAATCATCTCGTTCCCTATTATTTTATTAGAACCAACTAAACCTTTTTTATCTTTTATTTTTTATCAAATTGATATTTAACAAAATTGTTCAATGTGCCATCATGTGTAAATAATGTTCTTTTAATTAGATCTTATCACTTATAATTATTGCCCTATAATTATCCAATCTAATTTAAAATCATAAATCTGCTATAAAGTTCACATTTATAAATGATAGATTCAAACATAAATTAAATTAATTGTAAAATTATTATAAAAATCAATTATTTGTTACATATTATATATACTAATTAAATGATAATAATTCATTTTAGTGATCCATCAATGATTCTTACAATAAATAGTTTGCCTTTCTTAAAAAATTTGATTTCATAATTTGGATGAATATATATCGACTAGAAATAACAATTTGATATCATCATTCCTCAAAAAGAGTTCGCAAGTGACACGTCCTCTACGCTAGCAGCCAATTTATAAACTAGGCAAGCCACGTGGTTGATGATGTGGCACCAACTTGGAAAATATTTTCAACCTGGTTTTGATGTGTCTTTCATTTATTTGGTAAAATGGACTTCAAGATAAAAAAAAGAATTAAGACTTGAAAAATAAACAAAACAAAAAGAAGAAAGTCAGAAAAAATTAAATTGAATAACAAATAAAATTTTTATCATTTTCTTTACCCTTATCTTTAAAAAAATTTAAACACAGTTAACTCTATCTAGATTTGATAATTTATATATTTATATTATATTTATCTATTTTGACTTCTTATAATTATGTTTAAAGTATTTTATATATAAATTTTGTTATGTTAATAATTTTTATTATATCTGCACTTTTATAAAATGAATGATTGATTTGATATCATAAGTTAATCGAGACCAACTTAGTTAAAGTAATTATCTAAAAATCAAATTAAAATAATAACTTTTACTACATTTACATACTTTTGAATTTAAAACAAGAAACTAAAATTTTAAAAATTACCCACTTCTTAAAGAAACCCAACTTTAAAAAACTACTAAAAATTAAAAAAAAAAACTATTTCACTTAAATTTAAAATATAGATTTTAATTATTCTTCACATATTTTTCATCTATTCAAATAAAAAAAACTACATTTTAATTTCACTTTTAAAAAATTTACTCATATTTTTTTACATACTAATCTAATAAACTCTTTTAAAAATATATTTTTTCAACCACATAATGAGTGAACTTTAGTAATTTGCCATGATTTAAGACCATTTGTGCATTTTGATGCATGTTAGTTGTTTTCTATGTTTTAGAAAGTATTTTGTAAGTTTATGCATTTTAGCACCATTATAGCATTTCTATGCATTTTAAGGTCTTTTAGGCTATTTCATATACATTAGTGACCATTTAGAAATTTCCTTTTATTTTAGAGCCATATGGGTTATTTTCATAATCTAGGGACCATTTACCATTTTCTATACATTTTAAGACCATTTTGGATAGTTGGTAGAATCTAGGGTCATTTTTAGAGATTTCCATCACTTTAGTATCATGTGGAAATTTTCGTTTTGATGCATATCTTTTAGAGTCTTTTAAATATTATTATGCTGAAAACCCAATATGATATTATCAACTGTAATATGAGTTTTAACAAAAATTAGAGGTAATATATCCGAGTTAAAATAGTTTATTGGTATACTTCTAGTATATGAAAGCGACATCATTGATTACTTTAAACAAAGGAATACTTTCTTGAAATAAGTAAATTGGAATTTTTTTTTATTTTTTCAAGAAACAAAACTCTGTAATCTTCCGAGCTTTCCATAAGGGTACAAAATATATTTTGATTTTCAAAATTAATGGAAGTTCGATTTACTTGGAACCAAAAAATAATATTAATTATAAACATTTCAAAATATGAGAATAATAATTAAGTATCAAAAAATTAAAATCAATTTTAATAAAGATTTATGATAACACGTGATTTATAATTACCATTTTACAGGTGTCGCAGAGGGGACATCTCTCACTCTGTGTGTAACTAAATGCCGAACTTTTTTCATATAAATTTTTTATTAGTACTTAGACTTTGGAGTTTCTTTATGAGAGTTTCATAACCCTCAAAAGATAAACTCCGATAGATGACTAATTTCACTTAGCCAAAATTAGTGGCAACTCCAAGTTTTGTGGCCATTTCGTGACAACTATTTAGAGTTAAGTCGAATGAATTATTCAATCCAACAATTAAGTTCTATCCCAATGCAAGAAAATAAATTTTATTTGTTTAATTCTGGTGTGTCATATTCTCATTTTGCATGTTATGACATTAACTAATTATAATTTTGAATTATATAGGGTCTACGAAAATATTATGTAGAACTCATGGTTTTAAGTGATGGACCTCTAAATAATTCTGTATTGTGATTAGACAATTATAGATTTGTAAAAAAATTATAAGTAAAATACTCTCTGACTAGTGAAAAGCGAGCATTTTTATACAAATATTATAAATTTTTTATTTATTTCTCGATTTACTATGCTTTTCAAATTAATTCTCAAAATGTGCTTTTTTTTTTTTATATGTGCTAAGAACTCGCTATGAAAAAAGATGAGTTCTTGGGTCGTTGAGAACTCGCCATTCAGTATGGCGAGTTCCCAACGAAGCAGCCAGTAAATAGCATTAGGAACTCGCCACCGTAGATGGCGAGTTCCCGCTTTAAAAAAATTTCAAAAAAGTGAAACAAGTAAATAGTTATTAAATAAAAATGAATGTAAAAAAATAATTTCAAAAAAGAAAATAATACTTATTAAAATTATTAATAAGGAGATTGAAATTATCTATTTACCCTTTTTTAGTCTGTTGACCAACTCTATCTCATATATATATTTTTATATAAATTATGTATAAATATATAAATTATCTATCGTGTCAGAAGAAATCTGATTTTTAATGTATCTATACTAAATTTAATATACTCACACAATATATCCAAAACTCATAATAATTCGATACTATCAGGTATCAGCATATATCATTACTATCACATCAAAAATTAAAAATCTATAATATTTATCTAACTATAAATCTAAAATTGTATCATTAATCTTATTATTATAAAAAAAAAAATAATATATGTTAGGAACTCGTCTTCTGACATGACAGATAATATTTGACTAATAACTATTAGATTTCTTGAAACCCGAGAGATACAACAGATGCATGAAAAATCAGATTCCTTCTTATACGATAGATAATTTATATATTTATACATAATTTATGTAAAATATATATATAAGTCGATTAGCAGACCAAATAGGAGTAGATAGATAATTTTAATCTCCTTATTAATAATTTTTATAAGTATTATTTTTTTCTTTTAAATTATTTTTTTACTTTTACTTTTTTAATAGCTATTTGCTTGTTTTACTTTTTTAAAATTTTTCTTCTATTTGGGTTTGAAACTCGCCATCTCTGAGTTCTCAGTGTTAATTTTGTCCCTTACTCGCCATACCATATAGTTCTCAAAAAATAAACTCGTATCTTCTCCTGGCGAATTTTCAGCATACGTAAAAAAAAGTATATTTTGAGAATTAATTTAAAAATCACTGTAAAATAAGAAATAAAAAAATTGTAATATTTGTATAAAAACCTTGTGAAAAGCGAGGGACCATTAGACAAAAAGCTACGTTTATATAAATAAAAAGTAATTATTAACTTCACAAATATTGAATTTTTTAATTTTATAAAAATGGTTACATGTTAGATTTATTTTTTTTATTTTTTAAAAATATAAATAAATATGTGATAATTTTTTATTTTATTTATAAAGTTAAAAACTTCTGCCTAATAATAATCATAAATAAATAAATGGATCTCAACTCCCAAATACATTATCCATGCCACGTGTATCTTTATTTTATTGGAAAAAAACTAAATCGACATCCATTTCCATTTTCCAGCTCTGCCGTTTCACGTGTAGACAACCCATAAATCTACTTTTCAGTCTTCTGCCCACTGGCGCGATGGCGTCGAATCGAATCGAGCAAAGTTTGAATCGAATTTTAGTACGATATAATATTAAATATATTTATTTAAAATTAGTTAAGTTTAAAATATTAATTTTAAATTTTATTTATATTTATTTATATTTATATATAAATAGTTTATGTTTGTTTAAATTTATTTATATTTTATTATTTATAATTTATTTTTTAAATATATATATATTTTAAAATTTAATTTTTATTAATTTAATATTTTTTATTAAGTTTAAAATATAAATAATTTAATTTAGTTTTTAATATTTATATTATAATATTATATATGTATTTTTATATAGAAATATAAATAAAATATAAAATTAATATGCATTATATAAAGTAAAATAAATCTGAGATCGAGTCTTAGAAGTTGGAGTTAATTTTTTAATTGAGCTTAATTTTTTGTCTAAGCTCAAATTTTGAACTTAATATTTTTATCCAAACCTTCTCAAATATTAAACGGATCTTCAAATTTGGATGATTAACCTAATTTTTGATCAGGTTAAAAACAAATATTAAAATATCAAACTTAAACCATTGATTTTTACTTCAATTAGCTCATCTGTTGATTCAATCACTTATTAATATGAAGTAATTTAAAAAATTATAAAAATTAAAAATCAAAAAAATAAGAAAAAAATTTCTAAAAATTAAATAATAAAAATAAAAATAAAATAAATAAATTCAAAAAAAAATTTCTAGAATCAAGAATAAAATAAAATAAACAAATCTGTTCTACTGCTGTTTTTTAGGTTTCAGTTCTCAGGTTTTTAATAATTCTAAACGATTCGAAAAAAATTGATCTTTAATATCTTTTTGATCGGTCGGCCCAGTTGAATCAGCAGGTCTGCTTCGGTTTTTTCATCTACGCCTAAAACCTTTTTTTTTTTTTTTTTCGTATTTTTTTTTCTTCCACTTTCTATGCATCCAAGCACTATTCTCCTTAGCCAAATGGCTAGGGCTCTGTTCGCTTCACCACCCAATCTCTGTCTCAGCCTCGTTAGCATATCCTGCAGCTTCATCAGTCTCTCTGTCCTCTCCCAGCAAGCCTCGAATCCCTTCCTTTCCTTCTTATAAATACTTTCTTGAACCCAATTGGGAAAAAATTTCAGGTACATTGAGAAGGAACCAAGGAAAAGCAGTAGCAGTAGCAGTAGCATTTCATTAACAGTTCGAATGTCATGGGACGGTCCTCTGTCTTCTGTCAAATTAATGATCCAAGGCAAAAATCTTGAGGTAATTTATTACTTAGTTGTCATTTACTCTACTTAAACAAGTTATCAAGATTGATGCTTTCTTATACAAATAGTCAGATTTCGTTTACTATTTTAATTTTCTTTTGTTTGTGTTGAATTTAAAGATTTTTACAATACTCACAATAATAGTGTCCTGTAATTGCTGAGCAAATAGAGGGAATGATTGGAGAAGATTTTGTTTTGTTGGATTTCAATGAGCAAAAACTTAGACGTTAATCTACCTTTTAGTTTCCTTTCTTCTTTATTTTCTTTCTTGTTTGCTATGATAAACTTTCTTTTTATGGGATACAGTTAACACATACAGCTAAGCGGCATATTGAGGAGGAGTTTGGTAAGGCAGTTCAGAAGCATAGCCATCTTGTAGGGAAGTTGATGTCAGGTTGTCTGTTCGAAGTGGAGAATAAAGGCCCAAGGATTCGAAGATGTGAGGTGCGTCCTGAATTCGAAATATTTATTGCTTGAGACCAAGTTTTTGTTCAGACATTTTTCTTACTCCTTGTGTTGATGGGTTTTTGTTGAAGGTGACTTTGCTTTGCAAAGAAGCATGCAGTGGTTCGTGCAGAGGAAGATGCTGAGACAGTGTATGGGAGTATAGATTTGGTGTCCTCAATTCTACAAAGAAAGTTAAGAAAGATCAAGGGGCAAGAATCAGACCATGGCCGTCACATGAAGGGCTTCAACAGATACAAATTTAGAAAGCCGGTTGCAGTAGCAGTGGATGATAATGTCGAGGCAGTTCCTCAACTGGAGGATGGTGGCTTTATGGATGAGGTTTATTGCATCAACTTTTAATATATTAAAATTTTACTAGAATTAATATTTATTGGTGATATGTTTCGTGTTTTCACTTACATGCTTTGCTGCATGACACACTATTAAAGGGCATTCTATAATTTTCTCCTTTTGAGTTCATGGAAACTGTGATTCATGGTTTTGTGTTCTCTGTTTGGGCATTCAATCTGTATTCCCATCTTGGACAGAGGTAAAAACGAAAATTATGGGAACAAGTATGTAGCATTGTTGTCTAATTTGATCTCTTTAGGTAGTTTTCTAAAAGATGCTAATAGTAACATGATAGGATGATCTTGTTATTAGAAGTTTTAAAGGAGTTTGGGTTGCATTTTCCTGCTTTATTTGCATCAAGAAAGATGAACAAACAAATAGATCCTATTCTCAATGGTGATTTCTCAATTGATGTTGCATTTTTTTAATCTTTTTGTTTCCCCCATTGACGCTACTGCATCATGAATGTTTTAGATTATTTGTACAAAATATTTTGCGATGCCACCTCTGACAGTCTCTAAAGCAATTGAGCAGCTTGAAAATGTTGATCATGACTTGTATGGTTTCCCTCATGAAGAAACTGGTATGAATTTTTCAGTGCCCCTATTCATTTCCTCAACATTAGTTTTATGTCCTAATAAAAATTAACTTGTTTTGTGCTTCGCTCAGGTGAGATTAATATTTTATATAGAAGGAAAGCTAGAGGATATGGACTCATTATACCTGAAGGAAATGATGAAGCTGAGAAATTAGAGCCGCTGGTGGTAGAATCTGCCAAAGAACACTCCTTTACAGAATAGGATGTCTCATCGTGAGAAAGAAAAAGAGACAAGCTTTTCAGTTCATCCATATGTTGTTCATGGCAACCATATGGATGAAGGTCAAGGTACATAGAGAGAGATAATACGGGGTTTGAGATTAAGCGAAGATGATCTTTTGGGGTCTGTGAACATATCATCATTTGGTAGATAGATTTTGACAGATTAAAGACACCTTCTGGTGCCTGATGTGTAGGGATGAGAAATGACATTGTATAATTACCATGCAATCTATATACATCTTAATTTACCCAATTTTCATTCTCCCTTTGCAAATGTGGATTTCAACGTACTTTTTCTGCCTGCACTTTTGTTTCTATGGCAAGGGTAGTATATTTGCCATGTCTTTATGTATATATAGGTCATTTCATTATGCTTAAGGATGATGCCCGGTTTCTTTATTAAAGCAGGCTATCAGGGTACCTTTCATTTTGTTACGGACTTTTTCAAGTAGATTATGAACTGATGAAGCATAAAGTGCAGTAGTTTACAATTTCAAGCTTATGGTTGATTACAGGGTTTTGCTTTACATCTTATTTGTTCCATGATTTAGATTCTTAGGAAATACCACACACAATTCCTTTTATTTATGTTTATCTTTGTAAATTGCTGTAAACTGCTGGATAAGCTTTCATCAGAAAAAGCTTTCCCCAACCTCAGTTCTCACAGATATTGGGCTTCTTACAGCATGCACCCCGTCCGTCCATGTTAGGCTTCCAAAGTAGTATCCTGCATTTACATTGTGGGCAGATGAAATCGTCACAGAGAAAGAGATGGTCTTCGTCTTAGAGTTGAAGATCAACGTTTCAGGTTTCACTGCTACATTTATGCCGGGTGCGGACTCAACACTGGCCTTGTATTTGGAGTTGACAGGTCCAACATTTGTGACTGTTCTGGTAAGAACTGTTGGCTTTCCGAGGCTTGGGATAGTTATGGATGGGAGGTTTACGTCCAGAATTGAGGGCTGTTTGGAGGGGCAAACTACTGGATGCTCTATTAGCTGGGAGATATCAGAGTTAGTGTAACCCACGGCGCAAAGGTATCGCACGTAATCCTCTGTATTCATGTCATAAACCAGGCCTGGATCTGCTGCGCTGTTCGGATTCACAATTCCACCTCCAAAATCAAATGGATCAGCAAGCTTCGGTGGTTCTCCCTCAGCAAAAATTGGTCCTCCGGATTGATGGGACGTCGATGCTGTAGTTAAGAGACCAGAACAGTTCAAGAAGGCAACCAAGTGAAAGTTATTTGCGAATATTAAGATTCTGGAAGTTAATTTAATGAATGTACCAGTGGTGATAATTGCTGATTTAATAGCGGCAGGGGACCAATCCTGATACAATGATTTCAGCAAAGCAACAATTCCTGACACATGGGGAGTTGCCATGGATGTTCCTGAGAGAAAAGCGAATGCACCATTTGTTGTTTCGTCAAAGGGAGGAATTGCCGCTAATATTTGAACGCCTGGAGCCGCTATATCAGGCTGTACCACATAGAGATAATAGGGAAGCTCTGATTAGCATTTTAGCATGTTGAAATCACAAAGAACCATTTGGATACAAGGTGTGTAGGGGACTAACCTTAAGTATAGCGGGGGCATTGGAGCTGGGCCCTCGAGACGAGAAGTGTGCCACGTTGGTCGACACGGGCTTGCCAATATGGGTTCTGGACGGGCTCAGCCTTACTTGGGGATTACTGCGAAGTTTGACAGCGATCATCTTAGCTTCTCTTAGCTCATGGTAACAAACATTAGATGACGAAATAAACTTGATAATCTCTAACAATGGCAAAGGATGAAAATTGTACCATGTGGATCGGATGTAATAGAGTATCTGAGTTCCTGTTTCATAGGTTACTTGAACACATGGGAAGTCAGTAGTACAAGAATAAAGGTAGTTACTTGGACTCCCAGAAACAATCACTCCCAAACCGCCAACCTCCTTGACAGACCGTATACCAAGTTCTAACAAGCTCTGATTGCAGTCTGAGGCAAAGCAAAGCACCACTTTTCCGGCCATCCAATCATCGTTTAACGAGAGAGATTCACAATTACTGTATAACCACTCAATTAGCTAGCTTTAAGGTTTAGGGTTTAGAGCTTAATGAATGTCAAGATCGCAACTAGAATCAGAAAAACTAAGCTCATTGCAATTTGTAGGGTTATAGTTACCGTGCAGCCAAGAGATCTGAGACTTCAGGGTACACCAGTGTTCCAAACACCGTATCCTCTCCCGTGAACATGGCTTGACCCTGAAATTAATACTTAACTGATAGTTGAAATCCAATCGAGTCCTACAATTAATTCTTAGAGTGATGTTGCTTACGATTATTGTATGGTTGTTCCCCAGCATGATGGGCGTCGGAAAGGACCGGTCGACGGTGCTTGCTGCAACAGTCAAAATCCACGGTGCTGTATTCTGCACGGTTTCAGCTCTAGGACCTGCATTCCCCGCCGCACAAACAACGGTGATTCCTTTTGTTACCGCATGAAATGAGCCAATAGAAATCGAACCACGTTGGTCAACGTCCGAATACAAGGGAATATCAGCGGCTAGAGACACCGATAACACATCCACACCGTCGTGTATTGCTTCATCAAAGGCTTTCAGAACGTCAGCATCGGCGCAAACTCCGGCGTTATACAAACGCCAACACACTTTGTACATGGCTAGACGAGCTCCCGGTGCGCCACCTCTCACTGTCCCAAGACCCAGCCCATCGTAGCTGGCGTTGGCCACAAAGGAGCCACCTGCAATCGTAGAAGTGTGAGTTCCGTGTCCACTTGAATCTCTTGGGGAAATGTAATCATCGTTTCCAGTGGTGTTGTATGGCTGCCCATACTCAGCTTCAAGTCCACTGACGAAATAACGAGCTCCTATCAATTTCCTGTTGCAGGCTTTTGCACCATCGAAGTGTTCTCCAGATTCACAAACTCCCTTCCACCGAGAGGGGATTGGCCCCAGACTTTTATCGTTGAAAACTTCTGATTCTGGCCATGTCCCTGCTCATTACTTACATGGAGTTTAATCAGTATAAATTTTTCACATAAACGCAGTGGTAGGGATGAGAACCAGACCTGTATCAAGGAGACCGATGATAACACCATTTCCCATTTTGCTTTTATTCAGAAGATTGAATAGAGAAATCGAAGAGAGTCCAAGGTAATCCCAGCTTCTGGTCGTTTGCAGCTTATAAAATCGATTGCGTGTGACATGAACCACGCCAGGTAATTCTACGACCGAAAAAGATAGATCTAAGATTAGAAGCTTTCCACTCCATCGAGACTCAAGAGGATCATTTTTTTTTTCTTTTTATAGTTAAACTCAAGAGGATCATGCTATAGGTCAAAGTGGTGTTATCCAAATTTTCTAAGTCTTTATTTTTTGTGGTATTATATGAAGTTGAACTTCTTTGGTTTCTA
>JBBYHL010000013.1:6517530-6563055 GCA_038381835.1 Adansonia madagascariensis | reverse complement strand
TAAAACCTTTTTTTTTTTTTTTTGAGAATATGTAGTAGAATGCAGAAAAGGAATAGACCAGAGTAAGAAGAAGATAGAGAGAACAAAAGAAATTTGGTATTTTCATTCCATAATTATTTAATTACATTAGCTGTGCATATATATATATATATATATATATATATATGCGCTAAAATTCTTAGTAACAGCTAATTACAATAGCCAATAAGAATTCAGTAGCTAACAATTGAATCTAACAAACTTACGCTACAAGCCTGTACTAGCCGCTAGCTCAACCTTCTTCCAACGGCCTCCCCTCAAGCATTTAGACTCTTGAATCTTTGCATTTCCCCGAGCAGAGCTATCTTCTAGCAATCCTTTACCGCCTTTAATTCTCTCGTTAGCAATATCTATTTTTGTAACACTACCTGTCATGACATTACCCTCCCCTCTAATTGATCCTTGTCCCCAATGATCAAACATTGGAAACTGGGATTTAAGGACAGTGTAGTCCTATGGAAAGTTCAAAAATCATCATAGAAAAATTCAAAAATGGAAAAAAAAAAAAAAAAAAAAAGGATGTTTAATGATAATTTTAGAATCTTTTATACCAAGTAATCTAATATCTTTATGCAGGAAGATAATTAATTTGGTTGTTATGGTCGGACTCTATAATGGATTTCTAACCACATTATCCATAGGTCCCTCTTATCTCTTCCTTATACAAGCTCAGGTTATGGAAGAAGGAATCTAGAAGAAAATATCAGCAACAACAGGGTTTATTGCGTGATAGTTCATGGTGTTCATATCCATCTACTATATGCCTCCACATTTAGCGTTGGGTAGATCTCATACAATAACTATCTTAGCTCTATCTATCTTTTATTTCATTTCTTTTGGAACAGTCACAAAGACTTTTTTTTATTATGGATGTACTACTAGAAATTCAATGCGTAATCTTAGCATCCAATGTGTATTCCTAAATAATCTCATTTTTTAATTATTCAACCATTTCATTTTACCAAGTTCAATGTTAGCTAGATTAGTCAACATTAACATGTTTTGATGCAACAATATGTTATTTGTAACAAGTAATTTTGTTGGTTGGTTAATTGGTCATATGTTATTCATGAAATAGGTTGGATTGGTATTAGTCTGGATACAACAAAATAATTTTATTAGGTCTAATGTGCTTGTTCAATCTAAGTATCTTGCGTCAGAATTTAGAAATTCTATGGCTTGAATCTTTATTATTATCTTATTTATTACCTGTTTTTACCATTTAGGTACCGCCAACTATTTTGAGTAAGAAACTAAAAGAAATTTCAATTTCAGCAACGAAAGAATGGGGGAAAGTGAGGAAGCAAGAAACACAAAAATATAAACTATTTTCAAAGGGGGAGGATAAACAGGAACAAGAGGTATCCACCGAAGAAAATCTTTCTTCTTCTCTTTTTCCAAAAGAAAAGGTGGATCTGAGCAAAATTGATAGAACAAAAAAGCCATAAGTGATTAAAAAGAACAAAAGTGAACTCTGCTTTCGCTTTAAAGAGGCATATTATAGAAATAGCCCACTTTATGAAACTTCTTGTCTGGATAGGAATCAAGAAAGTTTAAAGTTAGAAATATTAAGAAAAAAAGATAAATATTTATTATGGTTTGAAAAACCTCTTGTAACATTTTTTTTATTAGAAACGATGGAATTAACCTTTCCGATATATAAAAAAAATGATCGGTTTGAAAACGCTATAAAAAATGAAATGTCGCAACATTTTTTCATACATGTCAAAGTGATGAAAAAGAAAAAATAGCTTTTAGGTATCCAACTAGTTTGGAGAAATAATACAAATTTTTTTTTTCATGCAAAAAAAAAAGATTTAATAAAAAAAAGTTTTTAGATGAATTATATACTGATTAGAGTTTTATCAATGAATTAAAAAGAAGAAATTTAAGTGAGGAGTTTATAAAAAGAGTTGAATCGTTAGATAAGGAATCTTTTAACCTGGGCATACTTGAAAGAAAGACTAGGTTCTCTAATAATGAAACTAAAAGAGAATACTTGCCTAAAATATATGATCCTTTTTTGCATAGACCCTACAGCGGAAGAATTAAAATATGGTTTTCACCTTTAAGCATAAATCAAACCTCTTACTATGATTATCATGCTATACTTAATATGAAATCATTATCAACAGAAAAAAAACTCTTTCTATTAACATTGACGGAAGATGAACAGGGAAATATTGATTCTAAGGATCGAGTTAAAATTTTGAAATTTTTATTGAATATAGTTATAACTAATCCCAACAATCAAACAATTAGAAAAAAAAAATTATTGGAATAAAAGAAATAAAAAAAAGTCCCTCGATGATCATACAAATCAATTGACAATTTAGAACAACGGAGGGAGAAAATGAGAAAAATGTAACATCAAAGCTTGAAATTCGTTCAAGAAAATCCAAGTGTATAGTGATTTTTACTAATAACCAGGCAAACACCGATACTTATACTAATACCAAGGAAGCTAATGATCCTGATCAAACAGATGAAGTGGCTTTGATAAGCTATTTGCAACAGTTGGATTTGCGTTGAGCCCAAAGACATAAAATAGTTATCTAGGAACCGTTTCAAGCAAATTTGCATTCCCCACTTTTTTTGGGCAGAGTCGACAAATCTTTTTTTTTCTTTTGATATTTCTGAACCGATGAAACTAATATCTCGAAATGGGATATGTAAAAGCAAAAAATCACAAATTTTTTATTATATAAAAAAAAAGATTGAGAAAAAAGACGAGGACAAAAGAGAAAAGAAAATGCGAATAGAAATAGCAGAAGCTTGGGACAGCATTTTACTTGCTTAAGTAATAATGGGATTCATGTTAATAACCCAATCGATTTTTAGAAAATATATTATATTACCTTCATTGATAATAGCTAAAAACATTGTCGATATGTTATTATTTCAATTTCCCCAGTGGTCCGAGGATTTGAATAGTTGGAATCAAGAAATGCATATTAAATACACTTATAATGGTGTTCAATTATACCAAACAGAATTTCCATAAAACTGGTTAACAGACGATATTCAGAGAAATATCCTATTTCCTTTTTACCTGAAACCTTAGCATAGATTTACTGCAACCCTCTCATAAAGATCCAATGAAAAAAAAAAAAAAGAAAAGTCAAAAGAATGATTTTTGCGTTTTAACAATATGGGGAATGGAAACTGAACTACCTTTTAGTTTTCCTAAATGACCTTTATTTTTAAGCCTATTTTAAAAGAACTAAAAAAAAGAAAAAATTTAAAACTAGATGCTTTATAGCTTTAACAATTTTAAAAGAAAGAATAAAATTGTTTCGAAAAATCTCAAAAGAAACAAAAAAAAAAATGCAACGCTCATGGCATTCTATTTTTAAAGGGAATTATAAAAGGACTTTCAAAAATAAATCCAATTCCATCTTTTGGGTTAAGAGAAATATATGAATTTGGCGAAACTAAAAAAGATTCGATAATTAGTAATAAGATGATTGACAAATCATCCCTTCAAATCCAATCTATGGAGTGGACAAGTTATTCATTAATAGAAAAAAAATAAAAGATCTGACTAAGAGAAACAAAGACAATCAAAAATCAAATAGAAAAAAATTACGAAAGATAAGAAAAATAAATTTCTAACTCAAGAAATAAATATTAGTTCTAACAAAATAAGTTATCAGGATAAAATATTATAATCATCAAAAAATTTTTGGAAATAGTAAAAAGAAGAATTATTCGATTAATCCATAAATTCCATTTTTTTTTATAAAATTTTTCATTGAAAAGAATATTTCAAGAACCAATACAAAACTTTTTCTTGAATCAACAAAAAAAATGATTGAGAAATTCATGTTTGGTTCGGAGAATATTTTATTACCTTTGGTAATAGGATTCTCTCTTCAAGATAACGAAATCACATTCCTATTAATCTTTCAACATGCATTTGGTTGAACATCCTTTCATTGAAGATGAACATGTTTGGTTGGCCAATAATGTAACATTTCGAAATCATCACATTACTTAAATATCCTTGCCTTTTTATAAGGCAATAATAGGTAGTGACTTATAGTTTTTTTTACTAATCATGTTTAATTTGATTAGATCTCCACACTAGTGTTTTTTTAATAACATTTTATTTTAATTATTGTAATAAAAAATGATATTAGTAGATGCCAAAATTAATAAACTTGGAAGGCAAAATAAAGAAAAGAAAGAAAACCTAAAAGGCAAAAACCAGTAGGCATGTTAGACTATTGAGAGGTGAATGAAATCAAGGGGGAGCGAATTGATTCCATTAAAACTTTTCATAAATTAAAACTGTGATAAATAAAATTGAAAAATTTAAACAATGATCTTTGGAGTGTAAGTTGGTGAATAATATAAAGACAATTAAAGAGCTAGGAAAAAAGAAGCAAACTCAACTATTTAGAGAGGTTCGGCTTTAATTGCCTACGTTTTTTACCTCAGCCTCACTTACCTCGAATTTTCCTAATTCACTAACTTAAATTATTTACCTTTCAAGGATAAGGTATAACATTTACACTCTCTCTCTTTCTAGGCTAAGATAGTAGCCTCTACCCTCTATCTTTTGTGGTTAAGATAGAACCCTTCTTTATTTTTTAATGGCTGAGTAGAAACCTCCCATTTTTACAAGAATTTAGGTGTAAGCAAAATGAAACCTCTAATGGTTTAATGTTTATAAGATGTTTGGCTCAAGGAGATGCTAGTTCTAAAGATATAAAATGAAGAATACAAAGATAGAAAGAATAGAATTGATCTAGGATTTGATTCTAAGCTATTTCTCTTGGTTCATCTTATTGTTGGAGGTTTTGGAAAGGCTTATTTATAGCTTTGATCATAAACATGGCCATTAGAAATGTCTGGTGAAGAAATATAGATGTAATAAGCTTCATTTGAATGATTCCCATTCATTCCCACTAGTTATATCAAAATCAAGATTAATTCAAAGCGAATAAAGCTAACAATTGTAAAACTCCCCCTCAATCATTTGAAGATTTTCAATAAAGCTTTCCTTTAATAAATCAAGGAAAAAGATTTTTTAAAGATTTTGCAAAATGCTTTTGAAAAACTTAGCAATGGTATTTTTTGTCATACTTAGCTATAAGAACACCAATGCGAAGATATTAAAATTTCATAATATATGAGACATATAAGAACATATAAAATCATCCTATTTGCTGGCATATGTATCAACAAAGCACAAGCAAATTACCCCTAAAATTTTCTCCCTTTTTGAAATATCAAAAAGGTAAAAGGTATAATTAATTCAAAGCTAAGGAACTAATTCCAATAAGATTTCTAAGTGGTATACTAATTATGAATCATTTAAGAGCATGTATACTAATATTAAGAAAATATATGCATTTAAGCTCTAACGTGTACTTCATGAAATTCATGTATTCATATGTAAACATTTAAGCACATTTGGGATTATGAGTAATAAGATAAACTAATTGTTAAAGAATATCAAAAAATATCAATCCAATTGCTATCTAGATGCATAGTAGATACTAATTTTTGAATTTTTTGTACATATGTATACTACTCATAATCATTCAACTAACCATATGGAAAGTTAAAAAAATTTTCTAAGAAAAACATTGCAAACTTTCATAGGTTCAAAAATCATTTGCTCATTCATGATATATTAATAAAATCATTTGACTAATCATTCAATCAATGAACTTGCTTAAAGATGAAATATAAGTACATAGAAATGTTCAAGGATTCATTCAAAGCAAACATTTTAAAGCATACATGACAGACAAGAATACCAATCGTATATAATTTACTCATGCATGTTGCTAAACTTAATGCTAAGGGATAAGAATTGAATAGTACTAGTTTAGTATTACCTTAAACTTACTAAGCTTTGATGATATGTTTATCATGTCTTAATTGTTTGAGCATTCCTTGATGGTTTTGGCTTGATTTGAAGACGTTGCATGCTTTGTTTCCTGCAAAACTTAATAAAAATCTTGGCAAAAGATAAGTATTAGTTGTACCAAGATTTCAATTTTCATAAAAAACATTCAATAAGCTCATGTTTTGTCAAAATAAAAAAAATGTTCAAGACGCTCAATGAGATTTTGAAACAAGTGACACCAAATATTAATAAATAAAAAAAATTATCATAATGCAAGAAAATATGTTTATTAAGGCACAAAAACAATGATACATAGAAAATTTTGTATTTTTGAGCATTATGAAGCAATATGAGCAGTTAATCAAGCAAGTCATGCTTTTGATTTGTGAAATACTTATCAATCAATCAAATGTGATGTTCAAGCATGTGATGAGCTAAGAAATAATGTTCAAACATGTGAAGCATTTCAAGAAAAAAGCCATTAAAGAGACCAATTTTGCATTTTAAAACCAAAACAGCACAAAATTGTCCAAAATTTGTTACATGTATTGATATAGGGGGCTTATATATTGATACACACTGTATTGTATCAATACAAAATTCATTGCATTGATACAATCTAGGTTTTTCTAGGTTTTTGTTCATTGTATCGATACAAGGCTCTAAGTACCAATACATACCTTAAGTTTTTCAAAAAATGCTTTGAAAAATATAAAATCTGACATTCTAAAAACCATGATTTGATAGTTTAATGAAAACCTTTCGATTTTAGACATTTTAAACTCATATAATAATCAAAAGTTTGAAATAAAATAACTTTCAAAACAAAGTTTGAATGAATTTGCATATTTGGTCGCATAAGCAAGGCAATATATAACTAAAGGTCTTGATTCATTCAAACCACAAGTTTAAAAGTATGTTTAATGTACACCAAACCTGTAGAAACCATAAAACATGAATTTACAGCATAATCAAGTATCCTAATTCATGTATTAGAGCTTTTTAACAACTCAAAATAGGATTTTTTTTTAAATCAAACCTTTATACACAAATCATGCTTAAGTTTATGCTTCATAACATCATTTCACAAATCAATTAAGCATATCATCATTAAGCACTAATTCACCAAATGAATACATGAATAAGCTCATAATGACTTAAGGTGCAAAACATGAATTTTCATTAAAATCATTTGCATTAAAACAATATCTCACAAATATATCTTTCGATAAAGCATTATATATAAACATATATCTATAGCATGAGTAGGTAACCATCATACAAATCAATAAGTTAATTGCTTAGAGGTTACTCATCATCCTTTTTGGTGTCTAGAGCATCCAAATTCAATACTTTGCTCCAATTACTTTAACATACCTACAAGATGCTCTTATTTGGTTTTTGGTACCCAAATTGCTTTAGGTCCTTAAATGTTAGTCTCAAAGCGTCTTATTCTTTAAAAACCCATATTTGTCTAACTTTAAATTGTCTCATTTTTTTAGGACAAGTATGTGAACTATGACCATGAAAATTATATTGTAAGCACTTGATTATATTAACTTGAAAAGATTTGTCTAAAAAGAATTTTTTTTCTTACTCCAAACTTTTAATTTTTCTTTTTAAATCAAGATTGACTTTCTCTAGAATGTAGATTCTTAGCTTGAAATCAATCATTTTTCAAGTCTTTATTTTCATTTTTGAACTCAATTTTTGTTTGAAACAATAAATGATTTTTATTTTTCAATTTTGAAATCATTTTTCTATATTCTCAAACTTAGTTTCAAGTTCATCAAATGTATAAAAATTTAAATTTGAAGAGTTTGAGGTTCCTTAGGCTCATCAAGAGTTATAAAGCAAAGGTTGCCAATTTGGTCTTCCTTGGAGTCATCATCATCAAAAGAGTCACTATCACTCTAAGTTGCTACAAAATGCTTTCTTTTTTTTCTTCTTCAACAATGGGTAATCAGATTTGACATGGCCCAATTCATTATAACTGCAGCACAACACCCGGTTAACTTTTTTTTTAGATGAATTGCCTTTATTCATTTTTATGAATTTCTTGGCAAAAATGATCATCTCAACATCATCACCTTCATCATCATCATCCTTCTTTTCTTCGCTCATAAAAGCCTTCAATGCAACTTCAACTTTCCTCAATTGCTCTTTTTCATAATTCATCTTCATTTCATATGTAAAGAGTGATCCAATGAGTTTCTCTAAGGCAATGAGGTTAAGGTCCTTTGACTCTTCTATTATGGTCACCTTAGCTTCCCATGGCTTAAAGAGACTATTCAACATTTTCCTGACCATCACATTGTTAGAAGACACCTTCCCAAGACCCTTCAAGCTTCGTGAATCAATCACATATATCTTGGATGCTTTCTTTTCATCTTGAACATTTCGTAGTCAAGACTGAGCATGCTTATCTTGGACTCTTTGAATTAATTGGTCTCTTCATATGTGATAGCCAACTTGTCTTGTATCTCTTTGGCACTATCACATAGGGACACTGGCTGTAATCATTTGGCCCTAATGCATAAAAGAGAGTGTGCATGGCCTTGGAACTTACTTGAGCCATCTTGGTGTTTATTTTATTCCATTCACTTTCTTTCGAGGGACTTCTTCATCTCTTACCATTTTTATTTGAACGAATAGACCCTTTATGATTATATTTCATACTTAATAATCATTGGCTTGGACAAATGGCCTTATCCTTGTCTTTCAATATGCATAATCTTCTCCATCAAAGAGAAAAGGCCTCGTAATGAAACATCCTTCAAGCCCCATAGCCATCATATCACCACTTGCCATTTTGTTTGGTCTTTTGTGGTGCTCAAGGGTGTTAAGCTTATAAGAATGAGACACAAGTTTTGGTACCAACTATTAGATATTTTAGTGGTGAATGAAATCAAAATTTTGTGAATTGATTTCATAAAAACTTTTCGTAAATTAAAATTTTAAGAAATAATTAAGAAATCTAAACAATGATCTTTGGGGTGCAAGTTAGTGAATAATATAAAGACAATTAAAGAGCTGAGGAAAGGGACGTAAACTTAAGTATTTAGGGAGGTTCATCTTCAATTGCCTACGTCCTCTACATTGGCCTCACTTACCTCTAATTTTCCTAATTCACTAACTTAAATTGTCCATCTTTCAAGGACAAGGTAAAACCTTTACATTTCTTATCTTTCTAGGCTAAGATAGCAACCTTTACCCTCCATCTTTTGTGGCTAATATAAATTTGTTCTTTAATTTTTAATGGCTGAACCTCCCATTTTTACAAGGATTTAGGTGTAAACAAAATGCAACCTCTAAAGATTGGGTGTTTACAAGATTTTTGGCTCAAAGGATGCCAATTCTAAAGATATAAAATGAAGAATATGAAGATAGAATGAATTAATCTTATACAATGTGAACTATTTAAAAAAAAATGATAGAATTGATGTAAGATTTGACTCTAAGCTCTTTTTCTTGGTTCATCATATTGTTGGAGGTGTTGGAGAAGCTTATTTATAGCCTTGACCATAAATATGGCCGGTTGGAATATTTGGTGAAGAAATATAGTCGTTGTGAGCTTTTATTTGAGTGATTCTCGTTCATTCCCTCTAGTTTATATTGATACATTTAGGTGTGTTTCAATACATGGCCTGTATCTGCATAAAAGCATGACCATTAGAAAACCCTTGTATCGATATAACAATGGTGTGTATTGATGTAGCACTTTATGTATTGATACATTCATATGAAAATCAATTTTAATGGATTTTTCATTACTTAAAACATTACAAAATTTATCTCAAAAATATTTTATACTAAAGTATCCATTCACATTTTTGAGTGATAAAAGGAGTAAAAACATTTTGGTATTTTTCAAAGTATTTTCAAAATTAATTCAAGGAAAAATACTAAGCTAAAATTATTTAATTACAAACTAATTGAACTTAAGTTTTAGTTATATCAAAAACAAGATTAATTTATAACTAATGTAGCTAACAAGACAAAATGCTATTAGATGCCAAAAGTATAAAACTTGCTAACATATTTGGAATTCAAGTTCATTAGTTGCCAAAGAAGTCATAACCTAAAGCTATTAACAAATGATAGCTACTTTACAAAAGCTATTACAAACAATTGATGATATTTATCAATCCACGACATCTCAAAACATAAGCCACAAAGTCAAAATATTAATATATGCAATTACATAAAATTGCCAATATCTATTTCATCAGAGCTCTGAGCATAAAGGGAATGAATGAATCTATGAAGGGTTAAAGTCAAAAGAGGGTCGCTAGGGATTACATTCACTTAATTACTTAAGAATGTAATCCTTTTTTAATTCTTTTGGCAAAGAAAATAAGAAATCTACCTTGTGTGCATTTTTGCTAACTTATTCTCCTGCTGTAAGTATTTCATATTTAAAGAGGCCTTCAATTTCCATGATTTTCATGAATATCATGTCCTCCTATTAGTCTCCTTAGCTTCTTTCTTGAAGAATGCAAAAATACCCTTAATCTCTTCGGTAGCTTCTTGATATGCAACCCTAAACTTGCCTATCTCGTTTATTATCTCAAACAATCTATCAATGCTTTGAGACCTTTTCTTATTTGTCACGGTTTTTTTTTGGTTGGAGTAGTAGTTGTTTGATAAGTTGAAGCACCGATATCATCTCAATTCACGATATATTTTGCATAGTTTGTCATTTTGATTTAATTTTGATAAAATTTTATGTGTTTTCGTCATGTCTCAATTCTTGACATATTTTGCATACTTTATCCGAATGTTTCAATTTAGAGAAAATTTTTTGTGTTCGTATATATTCATTTTTTTGTTCAAACTATTATAAATTTATATAAATTTTTGCATGTTAATAATTCATTTTATATAAATCTTGACACATTTCATGCCACATTCATGTTATTTTTGTATTTGGTGTTATTTTAATTATTTTCTCATTTATGTTTGTGTCGAATATCAAGTATCTCAAATAATGATTTAATTTAGAAAAAAAATTGATATTCATATGTGTTCATATTATTTTTTTTTGTGTTTAAAATATTATATATTTATATAAATTTTTATATTTTAATAATTTATTTTATATAAATTTTAATACGTTCATATGTAATTATTAATTTAATTAGATACTTATAAATATTAAAAATTTTCTTAGTGAAACGGAAAGATTCTAATTTTCTTTTAAAATAGAACTTTTCTTTTTCTTTATAGTGTAAACTAATACTTAAAAAAAAAATTATTGAACGATATTTTCTTTTCTTTATTCCACAAACAAGATAAACATTTTAAAGTGGTCATAAATCAAGTTAGGTCCAACTCAAACATAATATTAGTACCATTTATATATGCCCATGCCCAACTTGACTCAAAATATAAACTTTAAATTATGTTCAAATTCGTTCATATTTGTAAAAAATAGTATAAGCCAGTTAAGCCTGCACATATTTTATATTTTTTAAAAAATGTTTAAATTTAATTTTTAATAGTTTAATAATTTTTTATAAGCTCTAAAATATAAATAACTTAACGTATTTTTAATATTATATAAGTTCATTCAATGTGTAATATAAATTACATAATATATAAATATAAAAATAATGTAAACTATATAATTGAAAAATTTATCAAATTGAACTTGGACCTTAAATGTTGGGATCAAAGACTGATACATTTAATAAACAAATTTAATTTTTTTAATAATACTTATTTTTTAAATCTAATATTTTTATTTAAATTTAACTAATATTAAATTAATCTATTAACTTAAATAGATAACATAACCCATAAACATCTCTAAAAAAATTAAAATAATTAATTTAAGTATTATTAATTGCTTCAAAATAATTAATTATATTCGGTCGAGAGATTAAAAAAATAAGTAAATAAAAAATAAAAAAGGAAACGGATAGGCAGCCCGTCGAGTCGACCCACCCAATCCAACCCATGATCGTTAGCGTGGAAATTTGCTTCCCTGGTTCAATCTTTCTGGCGAAGGTGAAGGGTTTCGTTTAGATCCAACCAAAATACAATCCTCTTAAGCCTTCTTTGATTCTATATTCATAGCCAATACGATTTGTAGTTATCAGAAATACCCGTAAACTTTAAAAAAAAAAAGAAGAATAATGGCTTCAACGGAGGGTCTGGTACCCATAACAAGGACGTTTCTTGCGTCTTATTACGACAAGTGCCCATTCGACCCACTTCCCGATGACGTATATCGTCTTTCCTCTCAGATTCGGTCTTTCGCCCAGGATTTGATCCAAGGCTTTCCCCCGACTCAAGGTTGTTTAATCAATGTTTATTTATTTTAGAGTTACTATTAATTGCTATTAATCTGTTATCATCACTTTCCTATATTGTTGCCTTATTCTTAGGGATTGGAAATTGGAAATTTAGAAAAAAGAATAATGAAAAAAGTAAGAGTAGTAGGCTACGGGTTTCTATTTGGGTTACAATTATCCAGAATCTTAGCATGCATTGTTCCTCTTTTATTCAGGATTTAATTAATTATTAAATAATTATGAAACGAAGAATGCTTGTCGTTCCAAACTCAAAAATATCGGCTTCCTCTTCTACCTGCTTTGTGTTATTTGCTTGCTTCTTCTTTCTAAAAGTTGTTCTAAAGCAAAGGCAAAACCGTAACCTAATTGATTACAGATAACATAAATGAACTCACAGGGTTTGCTTTTCTTAAAAAAAGTGCCTTTCTTATGATAACATAACATCAATGCCAATGGAACAATTTTGTTTTCGGCATTTTCTCTCTCCTTTGATGCTCTAGGTGAAAGCTTATTAATACAAGAAGCGGACAGTCAGCCTCCGCATAAAATGGATGAGAATATGTGGAAAAATAGAGAACATATTGAAGAAATTCTGTTTTTACTTGAAAGATCTCACTGGCCACCCCCGGTAAGGAACATAAAGTTTCCTATCTACTTTTTCCCCCTTGTTTTTTGGCTTTTGTTTTTTGTTTTTTTTTTTACCTTATTGCATTTTTATTTTCCCTCAAAATTGACTTTTACATTGGATTTCTTATCGTAATTTATAACACTTCTGTTAATTTATAATTTATCGTGCGTCTGCTTCATCATTGCAGCTTCAGCAACCATCAACTTCTGAGGTTGCGGAATTTGCTACCATTCTTGAGCGGCTCAAGGAAAAATTTCAGTCAACTCTGAGGATATTGGAGTCTTTCCAATCGAGAAACTCAGAACGTGTATTCAACATAGGTCAGCTTCGCTTGTGTGGGGATTCATAGATACTTGCATTAACATAAAATTCCTAGGCTTGCACTGTGTTTGCATGTTTATGAATGTAAATGTACATGCATGTTTTATTTATGTGGGTGTAAACATTCTATCTGAGTTACTAGGTTTTAAAGAAATTTTGTTTCAAAGCTTTTTCTGAAACTTCTTCTTGAGTAGCAATGCTAATTGGTAATTCTGTAACTTTCTTGGGATTCCTGAAGTCTTCCTTTTGCAGTGTATTTGACATTTTAAAGAGGGATTTTGTACTTCATAAAATGTTTTAACTTGCACATTTTCACTGTACAGTAATATGTTGAAGATTATTTGATCAGCAGTATGTGATTATCTGTCATTTTCAGATAATTGCTATGGGAAAAAATGTACTTTTTCTTGTTTATGATCATAGCTGACCTTCAGATGCCACATGATATTGATGTGTTGCTCTAGGTGTAAATTCCATCAGTTTTAATATCCAAATTTAGGGGGATCAAGTTGGCTACTATTTTAATTAGGTTGTGGACTCAATTTGAACAATTAGGTTAGAGACCAAAATTAAACTAGTTAAAATGGATAAGAAATATCGTTGAATTTTACTCTTTTAGATTTAGTTGCTAAGATGAGGAATTTTCTAGGTGTATTGATTTATATTTGAACTATATTGATTGTTGAATGCTATTATTTTCTGCTGGTTGAACTGGGTGTATTGACCTGTAGTTATTAACATGTTGAGAAATAAGTTACTGCAGACTGCTGGCTTTATTGCTTTGCATATATTCAAATAATGTTCTCTAAGATGTAGTACCTTTTGTATTGATGAATATGAAGTTAGCTGGGTGCTACTGGCATTGTTTGATGTATAAAAGTGTGTAGTTGAGTATACTAATGGCTATAATTGGTTTAATATGTCAGTTGGTTAAGGGAAGTGTTTTATTTCTAACCGTTTTTATCTTATACTCCTTGTGCACTTCGGCTCTATTCCTTTCTTCTTCTTTTGTTTAACAATTGGAAGTATGGATAGGGACAATAGATATGGGTACAATACAGTGTGGACATAGAGTTATGGAAATTTTTGAAAGATTAGGATATGGACATGGCTGGATATGACAATAAAAAGTCTTATATAATAATTAGTTATAATTTCATTAATTTTTGAATAAAAAAATCAACTGACAGGCTGTAAAAGGTCTGTCAAATCTTATAAATTCCTTTAGAAAATTATTTTCATTACTAGTTCTTAATGTAATTTTTTATATAATTCAAATTAATCTAGTCCATTGGCTTTATAGCATAGAAACTGTGATAGAATAAACTTTAGAACCTTCTAATTAAAAGTTCACTTGGCCTAGCCCAATTTAATAGGTTATCTCCCTACTATAAGAAGTTTATTATCTGGGTCATGGCCGGAGTGTCTGATATCGTATCCCAGGGCTTCTGACTTATCTGTGTTTTATAAGTTTGACCTAAAAAGAAGTGCCTAAGTACTTTATTCACTGCTACTTCAATAGTTTTTTTCATTTTGACATCTGGGCATCGCAAGGAGTGGTGTTATTTGATATCTCACATCAATGTTCCTCTAAGGTTTACTATTAGCCAGGCAAAATAGAAAATTCTGCCAAACTGATCAATATTTGTAAATTGTTGGTGAATTTCTAGAAGGGTTTTGGTTCTTTGGAAGTGGATTAGGGAGGATGGAGTTAATTGGCTATTTATTTTTCTTCTGATGTTGGGACTTGGGAGTGGAAGTTCTGTTCCTTTTGGCATTGGTTTTTGTGTGATAATGTCTATGAAGGACCTTTCCCAGATCTGTTCTTCCTGGCTGGAGACAAGGAGGGCCTTCTGAATGCTTGTTCCTCCATGTTTAGTTCACAGTGGCTTGGAAAGTGAGCTTCAGGGGGTGTGCATGATTTTATTTGATTCAATTTCAAGGAAGTTTCAAACCAAGCTGAATTTGGGTTTCTAAACAGGAAAATAACGATAGAGTTAGTCTTTTTCTTGGTCTATTTTATTTTATTTTTATTTTTGTATTTTGTCTCTTGTGGAAGGAATGCAAAAGGATAGCTTTGGAGGCTGACAAAGTACCATCATCAAAGCTCCTACATATGTGGTTTAATGCTTTTTTTCCCCATTTAATAAGCAGCATTGGTTGAATGTGCAAGATGTTGGCATTTGGTATTCACAATTTTGATTAGTTAAGGGGTCGATATTCCCTTGATAACCTTCACTTGTTGCTTTATTTATTTATAATATTTTATATCAATAGCTTTAAATGTTCAGAGATTTTCTATGTTTGGTAGAGGCAAACTAATTTTATTAAACAGTGTGCACTGCAGAAAAGTATTTGTGTTGTTGACCTATCAGATATGACATTTGTAGCTTTTATGGTTGTGGAGATATCTTATGATCTGCTGATGCATTTTCTTTGGATTGCAGTTATGACCTACATGCCTCAAGATTTTCGAGGAACACTCATCAGACAACAAAAGGAGAGATCAGAGAGGAATAAGCAAGCGGAGGTAGATGCTCTGGTTAATTCTGGTGGAAGCATACGTGATCGATATGCTTTGCTATGGAAACAACAAATGGATCGGTGAGCCTCCTTTGTTTTCCTTTTGGAAGTTTTAGTATGTAGTGTATAAGAGTCTAATGCTGTGACTATGCAATGCCATATCAGGAGGAGACAGCTAGTGCAGCTTGGTTCGGCAACAGGTGTCTATAAAACCCTTGTAAAGTACTTGGTTGGAGTTCCACAGGTTGGTCTTCGTAGCCCCATTGTATGAGCCTCTTTGGCGTCATTTTGGCTGTTACAGTCTGTTTGTTGGGACAGAATTCATAAGTTTAAGAGTAATTCTTTGTTTGGTTCACAAAATGGCAATTCTGAGGAATCAGCAAGAGAATAGGGACACTCTTATTTGGATAATTTTGCCCTTGACCTTTTCTTTTCCTATATTTACATGATTTTTCAAAGCTTCACTGGTGATTTCTGTGTCCGACTCTGGCAGCATTGCAACCTCCTAATCTGTACGTCAACCACCAATTTTGCCCCCAAGCAACTAGATCTGGCTACAGGCATGCTATAACTTATCTGGTGCCCTGTGATCAGGTCTGGTGGTGATTGTGTCAGATTTGTGCTAACTGTGACTAGATGTCATTGCTGGTAACACTGATTAGCACGTTGGATTTCTAATATGGTCATCATTACAGCCTAATAGATGTTGTATGGTTAAAATAGCATTATTTTAATTGAAGGCTACAATGATATTTTTGTTCAATTCCTTTTTGATTCCTTGATCTTATTCCATTCAAACAAACCTGATGATTATAATAATAATAATAAATAATATTACCAGTCTACTCCCATTCTTTGAACCGAACAGAAAAATAGCTATCTCCTTTAATCTATTTCTGTATAGATGATTTTCCATTCCTATCTTATTCCATTCTACGAACAAACTGTGCTGTCAGTTCACGTGCATATTGTCCTATATAATCTCTCACCTTTCAACTATGCAGTTTATCCTGTTTTCTGCTGATGATATTACATTTCTTTAATTCTTTGATGAACTGTTTCCTTCCAATCCCTTATTTGTTATGCATTAACAGCTCTTGGAACATTGTTCAAGCCTTGAGCTGAATATTGTCTAGCTTACTAGTCTGTTCTTTAGTCATGTCATTAGTGCTTAATCTGCAGAATTGCTTATTCAATAAACATGCTAATTATACTGTTCTCCTGCTCTTGGTTGGGTTTGATATATTGTTTCTCCTTCTCAAGCAGAGATCCTGAATTGTACACTCTATAAGAACTTGCAAAGTTGGATGCATATGAAAATTTTGATTAATTTTGGAAAATTCCATATTTTTAAGCATAATACTTCTGGCTAGTGTTCTAACATCTTTCTTGCCCCTCTGAACCTCTATGCAGGTTTTATTGGATTTTATTGGGCAAATAAATGATGATGATGGGTAAGCTCTTTTCATTTTTACGTAGTCCTTCCATTTTGATACATTAAAGTTACATGTCTGCCTAGTAGAATAATTAGAAGTTTTAGAAGTGATTATTTAGGAGTTGCTGAAAAGCTTGAATGAAAAATATTGGCTTCCTATAAATAGGCCCATGGAAGAGCAGCGGCAACGCTATGGACCCCCTTTGTATAGCCTTACAGGGATGGTACTTTTTATCCATCTATTTCTTTCATTAGCATGGCAGAGATTTGAAGCTTTTAAACTGTGAGATATCCTGCAGTCTTTGTTATATTTGTTCATTTATTTTTTGTTTCTTTACATAATGAATTTACATAATCTGGAACTAGACTTGCATGACAAATAAATTAATACAGTATTAATTATGTTTTATAGCATCTGGCTGGTTTTAGTATTGATGTCTTCTCCTGGTTGATTTTGTACCATATCCTTTCAGAAATAGGCATCAGATCTCAGTCCTGGAAAAAGCAGTCAATGTCTACACCTCCGAGTTTCAGAGATTCATAAACTTTATAAGGTTGTTTCTTTCTTGATTAATATGGGGTGCAATTTACATCATTGCATTGTTCTTATTGATGCTGCTGCTGCTGCTTTTATAGCAACGATAATGGCAACGATAATTATTTTTCTATAATTGATACTTTATGTAGTTGGAATATTTTTAGGTGATTGACTTCTGTTTGGGGATTGAGGTCTAATTTATAACTTTGTACGTATAGCAGATGATGTTTCCTAAGCTAGTTGACTTGCCTGCTAGGTTTTGTTTTAACAATTCAGCCAACATTTCGTTCCCTTTCTTTTAGCTTTTTGTTGGAATGCCACCTCTCTGGCTTGTGGCTATCAAGAAATGACCATGTTTTCATTCACTTGAGTTTCATTCTGCTGAAAGAGTCTTAGACCTCATTTTCAATCTGAATGGTTATCTGTTGAAGGATCTTGCGTCACAAATTACAGGCTTGTTACTTGCACAACTTTACTGGGTATATCCTGGAATTATCTTTGGACTGCCTTTAGGCATGCATGTCTACTTTATCAAAATGAAATTTTATCAGAGTTGGTCCTACTTTGTGTGTCAGTAGTAATCTAACACGAACTGACTACAAATGAAATGATTGCTTAAGCAATATTAGATATCCAAATGATGATTTAACTATTAAAGCGGTCTCTATGATCACAAAATTATAAGCTGTTTGCATTAATTATCCAGCTGTATTGAACTATGTACTTATTTGTTTACATATGCATCTATCTATCAGTGAGGTCTTCGCCAATTCGCCATTCTTTATTTCATCAGAGGATGCCAACATGTTAGAAATGAGGTAAGTGTCCTAGTTTCTGTCTAAACTTGGTGTTGGTTTTTCCAGTTCAAATAGTTTTTTTTCCCAGGAAAAATGATGAATACAAGGAGATAACTGTTCCTGCTGGGAAAAGTTATGAGGTTTGTTCTTAAAGCAATTTCATTTCTACATTTGATTACCTGACCTACCTATTCTTGGTAGCTAGTAGTGCATTTCTATTTGCGTCTCACATTTATTGATATCACATCCTGCCAAAGGAGATTAAGTGTCATGGACTTGAGTATGGCTATCCTATATACTCCATTTGCTCAAACTTTTGGTCTCGCAGATAGGGGTGAGGAATTTTGGTTAGAACCAAAATAATTGAATTAACTGATGCAATTTGATTAATTTGGCTTTTACTCTTGATCAATTCGATCAATCCAGTCAGTTACGTTTATGAAAATTTTCGTTAGTTATCTGAATTATCCAATTTTAGAAATTTACATTTATATAGTCATTAAGTATTATCAAGCCCATATCCAATCAAATAGTATGAAGACCAAATACATTTAATTTAAATAGTCTATTTAAATTGTCCATCAAGTCCATTTGCCTAACACCTAAGCCCATTAAATTTCCTCTCATTTTTTATTCAACATCAAATATCTATTTATTAAAAGACAGAATGTGAACTAAAATTGTCAACTAAAAAAGAAGTCTATTTCTCGAACCCTAGCTATTTCACGTTTCACCGGACCCTTTCTTGGCCGCTTACTGCCTCACTCCACGTACCTGAAGCCACCCATTTCTTTGTTTCTTTGTTTCTTTCATGCCATTTCTTTTTCACAACCCATTTCTTTGTTTCTTTCACTCCCAGTGTTGTTAAGGCATGCACTTAGGCGTTGCACCTTAGTGCCAAGCACATTTGATTAGGTGCATGTCTAGTGCACCTAGGCACACTTTTTCGTAGGTTGGTAGGTGCAAGAAGCCTGCTTGGCTGAAGTTCTCTTTAATTTCTTGAATTTCTAATTTTTAATTTTTTTCATGAACTATAGACCACCTTATTGAAGTTCTCTTTAATTTCTTTTATTTTTAGATTTTTTTTCATTAACTGTTCCTTCACTTGTAAAAAAGGAAAAATACTCTCTACTTCTCAATGTTTGAGTCGACTACAAGTATATAGCTATAAGGAAATCATGCATATTGTCAAAGTTTTCCCTTTTTCAAGCATTTAGTAATGCGGCCTGCGATGGAAATAAAACTCCTTGTGAACCTCACATAAGATGAGTCTAACCCTTAAAAACTTTGAATTCTGTCTGATTTGGATGCTGGCACCCTCTAACAGCACACACTTTCTGTGGATCTAGTTTTAATCCATTTATCGATTTCGAGACTATGAATCCCAAAACACAACCTTACAGGAGAAATGATCTATTTCTAGTTTATATAGTGTTTCTGTATAAGGAGAACTTCTAAAACTTGGCATAGGCGAGTTAAGTGTTCTTCCTTAGATTTACTATGAATAAAGATGTCATCAAAACTAGCATTCACCAAACAAATTGAAGAAAAGGCTTTTGTACCTCTGCCTTGACTCGCATGAATGTGCTTGGTGCATTAAAGTGGCCAAATCCCATCACTAACCCAATAGAGCCCATTGGGTATCTTTAAGGCTGTTTTCCACTCATCATCACTCAATTTTAGAGGAACATGTTAGAACCAGCCCGGTAATTAATCATATTACACAAACAAGGGAAGGGAGATCTATATTTGACACTAATTTTGTTGATATGCGACAGCCCATGCATAACATCCCTGAACCATTCTCCTTAGATGCAAGGTTGGACATGCATGAGGACTCTTGCTCTTCTGTACCAATTCCTTAGTAAGTAACTCCTCAACATGCTTTTGCATCTGTATTGATTGCAATAAAACCTTGCTATAAGCGGACAGATTCAGACAGTAATGAAGCCCAATGGACCAAATCAATGGCATGTTGTGCACTTCTTTTGCTTGTAAAACAGATAGGAATTCCTTGCTAACAATAACTGCTATAACAAGAACTGCACTTGAAGAGGATGCTATGACAATCTACACTCTGGGTCATTTTGCAGAAACTTGCTAGCTAAAGCACCAGCTCCACTCAACTTCAAATTTCTCCATTAAAAACCCATTTTCCTTGATAGCCTTTTTTTTTCTGGCTTCTTCATCATGATGGTATGGAGTGTATTTGTTACCTCTATAAAATTAATTAAGTATTATGTTTTATAAGATGTTCCATGATGATGGTCAACTAACCAACTTTCCTTTTTAAGCCACTCAAATCTGTACGCATAAGGGTGCTTCTCTATTGGCAGTTCTAACTTTTTTAATACGTCCTTTGAAATAACTTTTTCCATTCTCAACACTATCACTAGTCACATCATGTACTATTTGCGGCGAACAACGCAAGTTTAAAAATGCTATGTTGCCTCCGATCTTCACCTTCTACAACTGCTCTTGTTTTTTAACTTTTTTAATCCACTAATGACTCCTTCAATTGGATAAACATCAATGTCCACATTGTCTTCTTAATCATCATAAACTAGTTGTAACTTCTTTTTTAAGCCTTTTCACATTTTACAACGTTTACCCTTCTTCATGGAAAATTATGAGAGGTATGTGCTTTTTGCCTAGGCTAAAAGGTCAATTGCATGATTCGTTGCTCCATTCTTCCCTTTGTCACTCCCCCAACTTGCCTTGTCGGATTTTTCCACGCCTTACAACTTCTGAGTGGTTTGATCATTCTGAAAGCCTTGAAGAATGCTACTCTTATCCTGCAAAATAGTTTCTTACCTACCTTTCTCCTTGCACCATAACGTGCCATTTGCTTTTCAGCCATAAATCATATTCCCTAGCATTATCAAGTTCAAATATACAAGCCACTCCTTCTCATCTTTACAGGTTAATGGCTTGTATTCAGCCATAACACTTTTTGTGACCAATATTGTTTGGTGTTGGGGGTAATCATTGGGGCTTTCGTGAGATACTGATTATAAGGATATATTTCCAGAGGTTGCATTGTATTCTTTACAAAATTGTCAGTTGACTTTGTCACTTGAATTTATAATGAATCAATCCCTATAATTGAGGGTAGTGTAATACTAGGTTGACTCTTAAGTATTGTAAATCAGAACTGCTTGTGAATCATTTGAAGTCAAATCAAACTTCAGGAATGGGTTTTTTGTGTAAACTAATGTTCTTTTGTTTATTTTTTAAAAAATTTATTAGGCAAATAATAAGTTAATGACTCATCTGACTCACTGTGTTTTTTTGTTTTGGCTTTTTAATGCATTGCCTTACAGGTTTCATTGACAGTTGAGTCAATAAACTCGTATATTGCTTGGGATTTCTCATTGGTGCAGGGCAAGATGAACATGGTATTGTCATTGATTTCTCCTGAACCTTTAATGAAGCATTAAGTTTACTAGCTTTTCAGGTATTTTCAATATGATTCTGTGGTATCATGAATAAATAAAGTAGCATGTTGGTTGGATGCCATTTAAAGACGTTCTACATTTGACGTTAATTATAAGTAGAAATTAACTCGTGCGTAGCTGCAGGTATAATTTTTTTTTTATTAAAATGAGTAAATTTTTTTAAAATTTTGAAAATGATATTTATTTTTTATGTATTAAAACACGTTAATATCAATTTAATCAAATTTTGTAAACAATCATAATTTTCATTGGAAAAGATAAATAATTTTAAAAAAACTACTATTGAATTACAAATGACAATCCTATCCAAGGATTTCATAGGAACTTCAAAAAAATAACTAAAACAAGTAATTGAATATATAATTATAATTATTTAAATGCTCTTCTCTCTCCTCTATACTTGTGTTAATCTTCCTTTTTATCTCTTGGATTTTCCTAAATTAAAAATATATGATATATAATAAAATGGAGGGTAAATAATGCCTTAAATTAAAAAAATAAAAAGGTAAAGAGTGTATCTGAAGCAAAATGCAAACTACATATGTTAATGTCTTTTGGCTACAAATATTAATTAAAAAAAAACCTGAATGTTAAATCAAGTGTATATGTATGATAATATTTTTCTTAATTATTGTTTTAATTTAAGAAAAAGTAAGAGAAGATCAAAAAGTCATTCTATTCACTTAAACTATTAAAACGTTAAAGACTTTTTTACTTTTTAGCCAAAACTCATTAAACATGTGGTAAGGTTTTACTCTTTCACGATGAGACAAGGTAGGAGGAAATCGTCCCAAAAAGAAATTTGTAGTGTTAAAATATCTCAACAATCCACAACTAACTTAGAAAAAGAAATTAAAAAGAACTCTTTCCACACCCTCCCTTCTTACCGCGTCACTCTCCCCTTCAATGTATTCAAGTTTAATTAAGTTATTATATAAGATATAGATACGTAGGATCACTTTTTACCGTGTTGAACTTTGCATTATTGGTGTCAGGATATTGGATTTAGTGTGGAGTGCACAAATACTGATGGGGAAAAAATAGTAAGTTGGAAAAATATTGTCCCTTTGTTGTTTGCTAATGTTCTGATTTATTTTCTCGAGTTGCAGAAATTGGTTCTTTTCTGTCATCAGTTAATTGTAGCCTTATTATTTTTCCTTGTCTCTCCTTGTCCCTTGTGTCTCTGGAATCACTATGCGCACCTATTTCTTACTTAAATTCTTCTCCTTGTATTGCATTGGGGCATCGTTGATTATTCTTCAGCTAATATTACCTTACCGGCGTTATGAGTCAGATCAAGTAAGTTATTGGGTAGTGCATTGGCTATGAAGTATTAAGTTTTACCTGTCATGGCTACGCTTGTAATTCTTCCATATGTACATTTGTTTGTATAGGGCAACTTCAGTACATGCATGGCTGGAAATTACAAACTCATCTGGGATAATTCATATTCAACATTCTTCAAGAAGGTAGGTGGTGGTATCTGAGGATTTCTTAAGTTTCTCCTTAATTTCACCTTTTCGCTACTTTGATTCGATTCTATGCATTTGAGTATCTATCAGGCTGATGCATCCATTCTATATTTCTATTGTATAGTTTGTGCAATTTTGTCTGATAAGAGGAATAGCATTGATTTTCACACGGCTTAAGACCTTCTGTTCTGTTTGTCCCTCCATGTTGACTTTTTTTAAAAACTTTTAATTAAGCCTAAACGCTGGAATTGGCACTAGAATCGCAGGATCTGTCCTTTCCCTCCTCTCGGTCAGACGTCAGACCTCACCCCATTGCTTGCAGTTTCTGATTTCCTTTTTGTCGTTTACCACGCTCTCAATCCCTAACCCGAACCCTTCACTGCTTCTCGCAGGCACTGCCTTTACCATCAGTCCGTTGTTCATTTATTTCATACTCATTATAGTACCATCAACTTCACCCACTTTCAGTTTGATTATTGCTTTTGCAATTTTCCATTTGAAAAAAAAAAGCATCCGACAAAAATCAGAGTAATGATAATATGAACAAAAAACGAGAAAACACTAATATATAATTATAGCATTTGTTTCATATAAAAGTAAAAGTGATATATTTTGCTACATGTTTAGAAATTAATTTTTTTTTTATTTTAATTATTCAAAATGTTATTTTGTATGCTTTTTCTGAAGTAATAAAAAAGCGAGTAGAAGATTAAGCAGATAACAACTATATGGAACCAAAAAACTTAATATTGGCTTAAAGCTTATATGGATATGGAACGAAAAAATGATATTATTTATTATAAGTTAGTGTAGTAACAAGTTCCTATCCCTCTTGTTTAGTGATCAAAATAACCATGCTAGTGTTAATATATATATCTGGTTGGTTGGACAGGCCCTTAGATACAAAGTGGACTGTATTCCTCCTGTTCTGGAGGAATCAGAGCAGTCAAATGAAGTGAAAGAAGGGTGATGATGATGATGGTGGTGGTGGTGATGACGGTGATGGTACCTGGGCTTGTCTTGGACTTGGATGCACCACGTCCTTGTGTTGTATTTTTATTCTACTTCCCATTTTGTTTTTAGCTATTATTTTATGCAATCCATCCTGTCATGCCATTTTGGTTTTGACTGTCTCAGACCCAGACCAGACTTACTGATGTCTCACCCAATAATATGCCTATCTTTGTACGTTACCCGCTAATCACTACGAATTGATTCTTGGCTTGCTTTATTTGTAATGAAAACATTGATATTTCTTCACAGCACAAAATCAGTTGAAAAATAACTCCCCATGAGCCAGACAAATATAATCTTAAACCAAAAGGTTAAAAATTTACCTTACGTTTAGTTTATTAAAATGGAATGGATTTTGTAAAAATGAAATAGAGTTGAAATAGTTATAATAAAAGTTTGGTTGAGTAGAATTAAATCAGTATAAGATTTAAATATTTTATAAAGTGGATTCGAATCTTTTAAAGTAATATTTTATCTCATCTAAGGTAAAAATAGCCATTAAGAGAAGGTACTAAATGGTTGTTCTATGATTTCGTAAAATAAGATCATAATTGATTATTTTGTGGAATAGTTATTTTGCAAATTAAATAATCGAATTAATGTAGCATGCTGAATATGATCGTAATAAAATTTTTATCTTGTGAACTAAATGCATTGTTAATGCTTTGAGGAAAAGGCTAAAATTACGAGGGAAGAAAAGGAAAAGAATTTTATATCGTGCTATATTTACATCATTTCTAATGTGAAACTCATGAGACATCATTTTTATTTAAAAATGTTAAAATTTTAATGTAAAATACATCAAAAATCAAAGTTCTATTTTTTTACTTCACAAAAATAAAAGAAGCAATAAGAAATAAAATTGACATGCTTTTGAAACCATAATAAATTTAGTGGAAAAAAAAATAAAAGAATAAAGGTATCGGTAAACAAACAAATTAAAAGGTAAACCATCCTAAAATTGTGGACAAATGCATTATAATATTTTAAGAAGGGTTTATAATTTTATCTGTATAAAAATTATAAGCTATTATATTTTTTTAGTATGCCTTCTAAGATCATGGCTATAAGTCAAAGAAGCTAAGCCCTGTTTAATTTTGTTTTCTTTTATCTTTTTTTAATGCTTGTTATGGGTTGTCATATAATTCTCAACAACTGATATCAAAGCTTTCGATTCAAGGGAGAAAAGTTTTTACCAAGAGAAAAATAGGTGTGACATCATTAATGCCACATCTTTAAGGAAGAAGTGAATGCATAGTATGAATACAATGATGAAATTTGGAGGGGTTCTAGGGTAAGATTGTTAACATAAGGTTAGGGTAAGGTTGAATTTGCAACCGGTTAAACTGGTTGCAACTATTTTTACATAATTTATTATATAATTAACATAAAATTATTATGATTACATAAATTATTATAATTGATAATATAAATTTATATTACATATTTTTATTACAATTATATATATTCATTATTTATTTACATAAACTACGATGATATATAATAAAAGTTGTAATATATAAATTTTTTATATTTACATAAAATTTTTATCTATTACATAAGTTTATCATCATAGGTAATATAAATAGTATTACATATTCTTCTTACAATTACATATATATATATTATGAAATACATGAATTATGATAAAAGGTAATAAAAATTGTAAAATATAAATTTATTATATTTACATAAAAATTTTGCAAGTTACATAAATACATTAGCAAAGGTAATGGAAAATAGTATTACATAAAATTTTGAAGTTAGATAAATTATATTATCTATTACATAAGTTTATTATCATATGTTATAAAAATATGTATTATGCATTTTTATTATAATTACATATATATATATATCATACATTACATAAATCATTACACAATAGACATGTCTATTATATATTACATAAATATATTATAATTGTAGTAATACTTCATATAAAATTATAATGTCTGGATGTGATCTTATAAAAGTTATATGTAATTTATTACATATAAACATTATCAAAAAGATTCTTCACAGAAAAACATTAAATATTAAAAATTTTACATATAAATATTATCTATACTTAATAATTTACGTAAATTATAATAATTATGCTTAATTTTTATCATCTATAGTTGTAATTCCTATGAACAAATAAAAAATTTAAAATTTTCATTAGATTGCATAATTATTACTAATATGAACAAAAATATTCTTTAAAAAATATTAAATTTTTCACTTCAAAAGTTAGTAAAAATATTAACTTCATACATATTATTATTTTTACATAAATAACAAAAAAATTTCTATAAAATTATACTTTATTATTTATTTAATATAAATATATTATAGTTCTGGTAATATTTTTGAAATAACAAAATTTTCAAATTTTTTAGGTTTAAGAGAAAAATTAATTTTGGTAATGTTTATTTATTTAGGTATATTACTAACAATTGTTATTATATTGAGATAAAATAATTTTATCTTAAATAGCTATAATTTTTCTGAGTTGGAAAAATTACAACTAAATATTACAAAAGTTACATATATATATTACAGTTTAGCATGTAATTTTTGAAATATGTAACATCTGTGAGTAAAGAATCTTCAAACTTAATGTTTGTATGTTATTTACTACATACAAACATTATCAAATAACATAAAAATATTATCACATTACATAAATATATTATCATATCTGCAATGTATGTATGTAAAATATGCTTTTACAAAAAATAACATTACTTTTCTCACTTTTTTTTATTTCATATGTAAATATATTATACCTATGGGAAATTAATTGCTGCATTACTGTATAAAGTTAAGAAATTTTCATAATTTTTTGGTCTAACAAATTATTTGGGTATATTACTAATAATTGTTATTATATTAAGATAAAAAATAATTTTATTTTAAATTCATATTTTTTTTGAGTTAAAAAAATTATAACTAAACATTACAAAAATTACATATATATATATTACAGTTTACATAATGTTAGCATGTAATTTTTGAAATATGTAATGTCTGTAAGTAAAGAATCTTCAAACTTAAAGTTTGTATGTTATTAGCTACATATAAACATTATCAAATAACATAGAAGTATTATCACATTACATAAATATATTATCATATCTGTAATGTATGTATGTAAAATATGCTTTTACGCAAAATAACATCACATTACATAAATATATTATAATATCTGTAATGTATGTATGTAAACTATGCTTTTACAGAAAATAACATTACTTTTCTCACTTTTTTTTTTAATTTCATATGTAAATACATTATACGTATGAGAAATTAATTGATGCATTACTGTATGAAGTTAAGAAATTTTCATAATTTTTTAGTCTAATAAATTATTTGGGTATATTACTAACAATATTTATTATTTTTGGTCTAACAAAATATATTATATGTATAGAAGATTATTTGTCATAGTAATTTTTTATCATATCTGTATCCATATATGTTTACTTTAATAACACTTTTTTCTGTATATTACTAATCATTATATTACTAACAAATTAATTGTTGCATTACTGTATGAAGTAAGAAATTTTTATAATTTTTTGGTCTAACAAATTATTTGGGTATATTACTAACAAAAATTATTATTTTTGGTCTAATAAAATATATTATATGTGTAGAAAATTATTTTTCATTGTAATTTTTTATTATATCTGTATCCATATATGTTTACTTTAATAACACTTTTTTCTGTATATTACTAATCATATATTAAGCATTTTTTAATTAAATATGTTATATATGTATAATAATAATTGTATTTGCTATTTTTAAATATGTTGCCATATTTTTTAATATTAATCCAATATAAATTTTATTAATCTATATTTTCACTACTGTGTATGCAGAATCCTTAAATGCTTTATACCTAATAGTTATGACTTCACATAACTAATTATATAGACTATAATAAAGTTTCCAACAACCAGTAGTTGTTGGATAGATGATGACTTCAGCGTTTAAGCAATAACAATAGCATTCGGTTTAGGTAGAGAAAACACTGTTGATTCTGCATCGGTGTTGAAGCTAAATATTATAGGTATGTGAATTTAAGGTATGAAGAATTAAGAAATATTTACGCAGCTACATCAATATATGTACACTCTGATGCTTGTCTTCAGTCAAATTTACATGATATATTTTATGTTATATTGAATATTTTCAGGTTCTTAATGGATTCAACACCAAATATCTGTGATGAAGGTCATGATATTTTTGTCCATTGTACTCATACTCCTACCAAGTTTGAATCTGGTAAAATTGTCGACATGGATGGTATTACTTCTGATAATAAGCATTTGAGTAAATTATGTAGATAAGAAATAATTGGAATGAGTTTTGATTCACTTGATCATGCATGGGGATTTTACAAGGTGTATGCTTTTGAAAAGGGTTTCAGTGTTTGTCGTGCAAGCACAAGACTTAACACTACTGGTCTTCTTGTAGATCAACAATTTGTATATTCAAAAGAAGGGTTTAAGCTTTAGAAAATAGAAAAATGCAATCGAAAAAGATGTCTTAGGCCGTTGTTTAGAACTAAATGTAAGGCTAGTGTGCGTGTGAACATGAGGGAATCCAGTAACTGGATAATCACATATTGTGAGGAGAATCATAATCATGAGATGTATGAGACATCAAAGAAATCTTTCTTACGGTCTCATCGATAAATTAAAGAATCAGATTTAGCTGAAGTAAAGGCTATGAAATCTGTTGGCATCCGTACGTCACAGATAATGAATTACCTTACTCAGCAAGCTGGTGAATCTCAAAATGTTGGTTTTGTTGAAAAAGACCTATACAATGCGCTACATGCTATACTCAAGCTGAAATATCGACTGGTGATGTTAATACTGTTCTTGCTTACTTTGAAATTAAAAAAAAATCGGATATTGGATATTATATGAAGTATAGCATTAATGATGATAGACGATTGCATAATCTTTTTTGGGCAGATGCTACTTCGAGGTCTGACTATGCATGCTTTAGAGATGTTATAGCTTTCGACACCACATATAAGAAGAATGCTTATGACAGGCCTTTGATGCCTATAGTTGGTGTCAATCACCACCATCAAACAATTGTATTTGTTGTTGCCATACTTGCTGATGAGACAACTGATACCTTCGAATGGGTTTTAAGAAGTTTCCTCGAAGCAATGTGTAACAAGACTCCTAATTCAGTTGTTACTGATGAGGATAAGGTAATGCAATGAGCAATTAGAACTGTTATTCCCAATGCTAGACACAGGCTTTGTACATGGCATATATCTCGCAATGCACAGGCAATTATCAATGATCCGTTATTTATGCAAGCATTCTATAGATGCATGAGTTCATGGTGGACACCGAAGGAATTTGATCATGAGTGGACTGCAATGGTTAGACAATTTAATGTGGAAAATCACCCATGGGTGATTGAAAAAGATAGAACTCGGGAGATGTAATCACAAGCATATATAACAAGTCACTTTTTTGGGACACTATAAACCACACAAATGTGTGAGTCATTGAATGCTTCACTCTGTATATATTTAAAGTCCAAAATAACATATCTACAATTTGTTCGTTCCATTGATCAAGGGATTAGTAGAATGCGGACCAATGAATTGGAGGCTGATTATTTCAGTATGCAGATAACGCCTAAATCGGTAACGAAGTTGGATGACATTGAAGGTCATGCGGCTACTGTGTATATACGGGAATCATTCTTATTTTTCCAGGAAGAGCTACAGCAGGAAACGTTATACCATCTTCGTGAACCAATTACAGAACAGGGATTCACGTGGATCTATTATTTAGGCAAGTATCGAGTGCCAAGCCAAAGGGTGGAAGTAGTTTTTGATTCAACAGCAAAAACCATTCAATGTTCTTGTCACAAGTTTAAGACAATTGGCATGCCTTGTAGACATCAAATTCATGTTACGAAGCTTAAAGATATGTCTCGTATTCCAACATCTTTGATTATGCATAAATGGACTCAAGATGCCTAACTATGTGCCCCATCATTTGTTAATGTTGATGTTGCACCTGAAATGTTGCAAATTATGCGATATGCTTTCTTGAGTTTTAGTTGTAGGAGAATGTGCTATGTAGCATCAAAAACGACTTACTCATTTAATAAAGCCAAAAGTGAGATTAATAGATTAACTACAGAAATGAAAAAATTGTGTGAGCTCAATGATCCCAGATCTGAGAAACTGAAAAGAGAATAAATTCAAGATCCAATTATAGCACGAACTAAAGGGAAAACAGCTGGGAAAAAGCATCCCTCTTATAAAGTTAGAAAATATGGGTATTGTAGACTGCAAGGACATACTAAAGTTACTTGCCCAAATTTAAAAATTGGAATGAGCAACACTGGTCTTGAAAACAATTGTTATGATTCTGATGAGGAGATGACATCAAGCGCCTATACAAATTGGACTTTTGATAAGGTCAGTTTCAAAAATCCTAATATGTCATGAATTAATTATAATAAAAAAAAATATAATAGACATTGATGTTGATTACTGAATTGTCCTGTAAAATGCATTTTCTATGACAGGAAGATGATCTATTTGCATACCAAAACTTTATACCAACAATGAATGTTGTCGGTAATTGCAATATGCAAGTAATTATCTTATTCTTTACTACATCCATATATTTCATTTTAATGCCATAGCATACGGATTGAATAACCATAAAGTCTCACATTTTCCTTAAAATATACAAAATGACACATTCTCATTCAATAATTATAAATCTAGACAGAATGTAGGGGTTGAATTAGGAAACATTTCAAACTAGTTTGGATCAACAACTTAGTAAGTTTTGATTCAGCATATTCATTATATATTGTAACAGTCAATTTCTGGTGAATCTGTACAATGTAAGTTTGAGTAAATATGCACATATTTATAGTTGGTAACGTAATGGTACAACTGGAGTGCAGCCAAATTCAATTGCTTTTTTGCATTACGCTAACACAATACATGATTTTACTCTCAAAATCTCAATTAAAGTCTTTAGGAATTGTTATGGCATCACCTGTCAAAAAACAAAACATATACAGATCTACACAAAAAAATTATTAGTTTCCCTTATCAACGGCAAATAAAATGCAATGGTAATGTTTGACAATTCCTTTCAACTAAGGGTTAGTAACTTACCAACATTGAAACACAGTCCTAAAGTGTAGTCCATCATTGCTGTGATCCAGGAACCGAGCTTATTAAAAAGTGGATGTCTCCTACTACTACGACATTGCACAAGATGAGAAATCATTACAAAACAACTGAACCACAACCTAATCTTACAGAAATGGGAGAAAACAAGATGATCAACTATTTTGACTTTAACAACAAATTAATCATGCATATTATCAGCTCTAACGCGTACTGAAAAGATAAACATATATATAATCATTTTAGGATTGTAAGCTTTAAACTATTATCCACCGTACCCGGACTTGTACAGCTGAACCCAAAATCAACCTAAAACCTAAAGCCTAGCACAGCAATAATCAAAACTTGATCTTTGCAACATTCGTCACTGAATACTTCATAGGAGGCATACTTTTCTGGAATTTAATGGCAGCATCACACACCTTTTTTCGTAATGTGTTATTCTCATGGTTTATGATTTCAGAAAGACATAAAAATCTGTCCCATTCCCTAACATGCTACGTCGAACATACAATTACGTTATAGATTGTAATCAACATCCAATCTTTGATTATGAAAATTATTCATAAAAAAATAGGCTTACCACAAGTGGATAGCTTGTAACATGTAGATATTCCATGAAAGCAATAACGTACGTTCCATAATTATAACTATACGTATTGAATACAGTCTCAAAGTGAGTAATCTTTTATAAAAGTCAAACAAAACTAGACAAAAAATATTGATTAATCAATATACCAATTGCATTAGAGTGGAACGTTGTTTGGAGCAACAATTTTAATTGATCAAATGGGACCATTAGACTGCCAACCAATGATGTCATAACAGGATCCTCAAATAATTTTGCACAAGAGGAGATCTGTTTGAAGTGAACAACAAGAAATTTGTAATAGCTGTATAAACTAAAGCAATTTAATAACAAAAAGTTCACATATCTCTATAACATAAATAATTTATGTCTTTATAGTTTACCACATAAGTGACATCCGAAACTCTTTTTTTATTACCTTCAGTGTGCGAAAGTGTATCCAATACTTTCGCTTCTTTATCCAACATATCTATCACACACAAGTCTCAATGCTTGTTCATATTATTCGTCAGTATGTAGATCTACAATTGTTAAAACCAAAATGACATTTGTTAGAAATTTTGCATTACGCTAATATTAGTTTCATAATTCCTGGAAAATATATTACAACTATATGCATACTAAATGAAACAATATGTCCGCATAAAAGAATGAATACGAGGTAACCTTATAACAATCGATTAGGGATCTCAAGCGAATGAATTGTTGTTTAAAAAATTTCATGATCTCCGTGGCTGTGCAATCTTTTGACAAGAGACAAGTCTGCAAAGAATAAAATAAGGTTACACTTCTTTCAAAGCAATTGAAATTAACTTTTAACATTACGACATCAATATATACTTACGTAAAATCTGGCAAGAAAATACCATCTCTTTGTAGAAATTGGTGCAGCTTTACAATTGTACGCCATAGTCCATGCCACAAGGTCAATAATCTAGGAAACATGAATGTAATTCAGCCCAATTATATACTACAAACTATATGTTAACATTGGACATAAGAACAATATAGCACACTTACATTTGAAGTCACCCACTCTTTTGGGCGCAACGATTTAAAATCCTTAATAGTTGCAAACGTTGCGCCAAAATGGACAACAACTTCACTACAATATAAACTCGTAATGCAGCAAATATCAGTTTTAATAAATGTACCCTAAACCCAGATTTTTGAAATAAAGATCTTCTTACTTACTATTTATCGACATCACTGTTCCAGATATAATTGCATAATGCATATTCAAGTTCCCCAATTTCCCTCAAGACTTTAACAATGGCCTTCTTTGCATAAACCTTCAAATGTTTATTTAACGCAACAAATGGTATATAGTACTACTAATTAGTAATTAGCATCTTATACTTTTAGTATATACCTAAAACTCATAATAGTATAATAAATACAATGAAATATGATAATATGGAAATCCAAAAAATAAGCATATTACATATCAAGATGATCTGAAGATCAATTCATAAAAAGTCCAAGCATTCGAAAACGTTACAAAAAAAGATAAAGGAAATGTATGCTCTATAACATGAGCATATTTTATGTACATGCAAGATAAGATTTCAAATGCGGTTGGACAAATGCAGTCTTGCGTAACATTTGTGCGAAGATCACAATAATTTCGATTTGGCACGTGTCACTATCTGACTAGCAGCCGAGGCAAAAGTTGACCTTGACCTAACATTTTTTATTTTTTTAGGGAATTGACCATGTAATATGTAATGATATTAATCGACAATAATTAAACACATATCTTAAAATATCTAATTATCATTCATTTAAAAATAAAAAAATATGTATACCTTCTTTTTTCATGGGGTAGGACAATCTGAGCTTAGATGTGTAATGGACACTGCACTTGGTCAGCATCTATTTCTTTCCCTTCCAAACCAATCTCTATGGGACAATCTAAGTCACCACCGATTTTTTCCAACTTGATGCTCTTCCCACCAACCTTACCCATCGCTTTTTTCTCAATAGTTTTTCTTTTTAACTCAATGTCACCTATATTGGTCTTTGGGATCGATCTCTCTAAAACAACATTCATAGAATCCTTAATGGTGTCCACCGTGGAAGCATAATTCATAATGCTTGCATTCATGTGCTTCATGTTTTCAGACATTCTATTAATATTGTCTGCAATGCTAGCTAAATTTGATTCGAGATGATCTACTTGTGATTCCAAATGGCATACTTTTTTTTCAACAAGATTGACCTTGTTTTTAATCTCCTGAAAATTTGTAATAAAAAACATATATTATTAGTAAATAGACGTAATATACAGGTAATGAATTAATAGTGAAGTTGTTGTCTATAAAATTTGACATAGCATTCTTGCCTTTAACTCAACATGCTCCAACTCTTTTTTCTTCTCTGTCGACCTCTTCATGTCATGTTCGTTGACATCAACACTCTACAGGTAATGAATTACAAAACCATCAAATGTGCAAATTTATATAACCCTTGTAATAACCAATTATAAAGTAACAAAAGTTGAATAATAGATGTCACCTTTAATTTCAATGCCTTTCTGAAGTTCTTTGAAGGAGATAATATCTTGCCCATTTCATCTTTCCCCCCATAACTAATACGAGGAACATAAGTTGCAGTTGTAACTTGTACACTTTGAACTCCGCACAAATAATCATAGAACTTAATCTATAAAAAATAATTATAATTAATTAATATTAGTACTAAATAACTTAAACTTCTAATTATGGTACATGCTGAACTTTAAATCAAGTTTGCATCAATAGTAAACAACCAATATTTACTGACCTCTAATAATAACAAGCAACTGATCAAGTATGAATTCGATGATTTCCTTTTTCTTGCATGATAATTTGTTATCCTAAGAAGAAGCTTCTCACAGACGTGTCTACCCCAATTAAGCTTCCCACTGAGAGCATCATTGGTCAAACATGAATAATAATTTAGACTTGGACCAGTTTCAGTTGTTGGACACAGAAATCGTCCAACAATATACAACAGGACTCTAGATTTTAGCTCTTCAAAATCAGCCTCCAATGCCGTCATTTTTTCCTTAAGACGAACAAAAGTCAACTTTTTATGGCATGGAAAATTGTACTTCTTACAAAGACTAAGCCCATCTTCCTTTTCCATTAAACTTGAAACATCGACTCTGTCATTCTGTAAACCAAGTATGGCTTCAACATCCTCCAACATGAGAGAAATACTATGGCCATCAAAATTAATACAGTTGGTGAAACATTAAAGTTTGCAATCAAAAATTGACACAGTTCTGTTCTCAAAGTTAGACCTTTTAGTCATAGTAGAGAACCGAAACCAACACTAAATATAACATCTTCTTTTTTTTGATCCTTTAATTGTTGGAAGACTTTACACAAGTTATACGGGCCACAGCGCATCAACACCAAGCCCTACACATAAAGTATTAATTAAATACACATACTAAAATAATGTTATACTTAACCTTTACATATTATTTCTTTTAGTTTAACCTATTCTTCCTATATATGTTACCTCATTCGCTTTATCACTGTCCACTTTCTGTTTTTCTAATTTTTCCATTTCATTTTTATACTGTTGTTTCGAAGCAGCCGTTTGCCTTATGAAATGCTCCTTCTCCTTTGTAGAAAGTAGCTTCCATTTAGCTTCTAGTTATCGATGAGCCTGACACAGAACGAACTCATTATTCACTCACTTTGTCATACATACATATCATGTTGTTTTAATAACACTATATTACTATTCTTCATAAAAAGAATATGCATATATATGTTTATATGTATAGAAAATAATAATCAATCGTAAGTCTATGTAGCCTAATACTTCTAATTTACAAACAAAATAATTAAACAAACCAATGTCAATGTGAGAACCACAAATAATATTATTACTAACCTCCACTGTCAGCTGCGATTTTTTTCACCATCTATTTCTAGCTTTCGCTGATTGATGCTGTATAAAGCAAATAACATAAACAATTAACACACATTCTTTAAATCTAAATGCAACAACCTACAACGTAATATTTTATATATGGGTATTGCTATGTTTAACGAGATTATCATAGAAAAAACTATATTATTACTAATAATTCAAAAAGGCACCATTTGGCTTCTTGACCTCCCCCATTGTCTTTGTTTTATTTTGTCCTTCACTCTGTTCAACCATTGTTTCATTCTTTTCGCCAGCTTCGACCATCTCTTTGAATCTATAATAAAATCAAACATAATCACAGCTGTCCAAGGTAACTCTTTAAGAGGTCAAAATTGGGGAACCTTCAAGCATTCAAATATATATTTTTTGAAAATTGAAAAAAAATCAACAAACATCTTCTCAAACATATAAATCAAACTAATTCAAAAAATCAGCAACTTCAACTTGATAAACTCCATACATCATCTCAAACAGCTATAATAAAAAATCATGAACTTTACTGTTTATACATTTCTCAAATAGTAAATGACAAGCTGATGGACTTTAAACCCACAATGACAATAAATCAAACTAATTCTTTTTTTATCTAAAATAACCCTAAATCAAAATTAAAAAGGGAAAAATAGGTTTCTACCTTTTATATAGGTTCACTGTTTTGCCAAGCTACTGTAACTGAAGGTCGACACTATTTCAATTACAGAGTTTCGACTAAGGAAGCTAACTATTTAGGGTTAGAAGATTAAGTTAGGGTTTGACTGTGGCTTTGGTTTTTTTAGCTTTTTTTATTTGATTTTTAGACAAGCAAATCGACAATGAAAATGACACTGCTCAAAATTTTAAAATTTTAAGTTCTAATATAACAATAAGATTTCAACTTCGATCATCCAAAACATAAAAATTCATTGAAAAAAATGCAGGAACAATAATAATAAAATAAATTCCATTTACCTAAGCCCTAGCTCATCCATTCTCGTCTTTCTCGTGATCTTATTATTTAAAATGCTTCGGCATCGCTCTGAATAACTTTTTCAAACAATAATCTAAATTTTTTCCAAGATAATCTTACTAATCGAGAAATAATTTGGGGTTGTGGTCGATTGACCGATTGGGAAATGATGAAGAAGAGGCGACTATGAAGAATAACCCAATTTAAGTTTTAATTTTAGAAGATGAATTGGGAGGGTTTTTTGAATTTTAGGGTTTGAAAGTTTTAGTGTTTGAATATTAGGGAAAATGGCCTGACGAAAATGACCTGCTTTATAGGATATTCTAATTTTTTTTTATTTTCAACCGTGTAGATTTAACTATTATCTATCTAATGGCTTATTTCAATTTAAGCTAATGGGAAGCGTTTCTTAAGAAGCTGATAGTAGAATTTTCCTGAAATTTGAAGTCTTGCTCTCTAATGGGAAAAGTAATTTCATTGTATGGCAATTTTACCATTCAAGATCTTTTGGTAAAACAAAGTCAAACAAGATTAGAAAGAAAAAAGTGGAACTCTATGTAGAGGAAAACTGCAAGCATAATTAGGTCATTTCTTATTCCTACATAATGTATTAAATTAAAAAAGAAACCTATCGAAATCTAGAAAATGTTAGAGGAGATTTATTGGTCAAAGTCACTAGCCAATCATCTACATCTAAAGATAAAGTTATACATGTTTAAGAATGAAAAATGAGATAATTTACATGATCATATTAATGAGTTTAACCAGCTAGTTTATGAATTGTTAAACATAGGAGAGAAACTAAGTGATGAAGAGCAAACAATTACTTTATTTGCTTCACTGCTGTAATCTTACAAATCATTGGTAAGATTGCTATTGGTTGGTAAAAATAACATTAAGTTAGTTGATGTAACCACTATCTTACAAGAGGACTAAAGGATTCATAGAAGGGATCATGCCAACAACAGTTAAATCATTCTAGCTATGGAGAGATATCAAAGAGGAAGAAAAACTTCCTGTGGTAGAAATGGACAATAAGGAAAGTTTGAAGAAAGAGATTAGGGATGTGAGGTGCCACTGCTATAAAACGATAGGCACATTTAGTTTCAATGTCTACAGTTACGAGAAAACTTAAGGAAGTTTGAAGACTGATGCTAATATAGTTGAAATTGACAATAATGCTTATTTGCTTTATGTAGAAGGTAGTAATTCTATTAAGAGTCATTTAAAATAAATGTTAGATTTTATTGTCAATATGCAGGTGTGTAAGGATCAAGTCATATTTACTACTTTGTAAAAGAATAAAGATTTTGGCTGCATGAATGTATAAAAAAAACAAAATTTGAAAGTTGAAGGCATGAGAAGAGTTTGCCTGAAGCTCCACGTTGATAAAATCCAAGATGTTCCTAATGTACTACCAATGTCAACATTACTTTATTGTGAGAGATGATGTACATAGGTGAAAATAGGTAGGAACTAGAAAGATGTGCAAAATGTACAAGGGAAATCACTTGGTTTTATAATACAAAAAGTGAAAAGAACATTTTTTTTATTTAAAAAGCCATTGCATGAGAAGAACGCTTGAAGTTAACAAAGGAAGAAATTTAAAAGGAAAAAGACTAAGAAAATAACTCAATTTTTATAAAGATTAATGTAATTGGGGACTTTGACTCAAGGGAAGACTTATCAAGTATATTGAGTCTAAGAGTCACATTGAGTAACTAATTGAGTCAAGAGGAATGCTCACCTATATATAAGAGCCTTAGCCTTTGAAGAGTTACACCACTTATGAGAAAGAACCTATATAATTAAGAAATTGAAAAGATTAAACTAAGAGGATGAAGACTGAGAAGAGAGTCCAATTTTTAGACAAGATTAAAGTAATTGGAGACTTGACTTAAGGGAGGACTTATTCAGTAATACTGAGTTCAAGTCCCACATTGAGTACTTGGTTAAGCCAATGGGAGTGCTCACCTATAAATAGAAGCCTTGCCCTTTAGGGAGCTGCACAACTTTTGAGATAAAGCATATACAGTTGAGAAATTGAAAAAATTAAGGTAAGAAAAAAAATTGAGAAGAGAGTTTGATTTTCTAAAAAAATTGAGGTAATTGGAGACTTGACTAAAGGGAGAACTTATTAGGTATATTGAGTTTAGGTTCCACATTAAGTAACTGATTAAGCCAAGAGAGTTGTTCACCTATAAATAAGAGCTTTAGCTTTTGAAGAGCTACACCGCTTGTGAAAAAGCTATACACTTAACGAAAGTGAGAATATTGAGGTAAGAAGAAAAAGATTGAAAAGAGAATTCAATTTTCAAACAAAATTGAGGTAATCGGAGAGTCGACTTAGGGGAAGACTTATTAAGTATATTGAGTTTAAGCTATGATATTTGTGAAAGAGGTTTGTAGCCAACACAACATAATAGGACGAAAATAGTAGACTTTTCAACCATCGTGAGAAGGACTCTGATCAGCTTTCACATATGTGAAGCAATCAACCTCAGCAAGGCTTTGGAGTATTAAGAATGTGGCAGCAGATTTAGTTAATCAGGACTTACGTAACGCAATGTGTTGTAAAGTCTCGAATGTTTTTGCGTCTTTTTGCTATCAATCAAAACTATCGCTTCTGTATATATATATATATATATAGAGAGACAGACAAAATAAAACTTCGCTTAGTCTAGCGGCATCATGTGAGTATGATTTGCTTTTGGTGTTTGGCCCGAGCATGCTTGTCCCACCAGTATATCTTAGCTAGCCTCGCCCCCTCTATATATGCATTGCTAACCCAAGAGCCAAGATTATATACGTAATCCACTCTGCCCACACCTCCAATCCAAATCCAAATTCAACCCGTCCAAACGCTTCGTATATGGTCGATCTGTTTGACACAACAAGACGCTAGCAAAATTCTAAAGAAAAGAAATTTCATTCCTCTCTCATTGCATAACGCCTTTCATCATTGGATACATTATAATTGGGCAATTTGCATCCGATCCATCAACAGTTGTGTGTTTGAGTGGCCTTACCTCGTCACTTTATAGATGGATTTTGGACTTGTCAATTGAATGTCAAAAAGACTGGTGCACGCGTTGCGTGCGTGCGAGTGTTTAAAAATGTTAAATGTAATGTTATCATTTATGCTGTAAGATAAGTACATATAGAAATCTCCAACCATTATGTGTTGTTTATACATCAAACTGAAAGTGGCATTGAATTTGTTAAGCCCGACTCCAGAGAATTTTTATCACACAATCCGTCTAACACTGTCTGTCTATGTCTGTAACTCTTTATTGACTTTATCTTTTTGTTTTTGTTTTTATTATTCTTGGACAGCAATACAGACAACAGAAAAGAAAAAGAAAAAGAAAGTAACCGTTATGGTCACGGTAAAAAGTAAAAGGAAGAAAAAGGTACGAACTTAACAAGATGAAGATGGAACTGAAAAGAGAAACGGGCATAAGCAGAGCATAAGCGCACGGCACAATGAGAGAGAGGTGGGTCGGGGGGCAGAGGGAAATCAGAAGGGTTTGAATAAGACTGATGCGGCCGAGAGAGATATGTCGTTCATCTCATGTCATGGGAACCAGATTTGTTTCTGCATGCCTCGGAGGATGTGCCTCTCACGTGTTGAAGCTGCGGTGTAGAAGAGAAGGACAATGCTATCGTATATCGCTGCTCTCTCTCTCCCCCCCCCCCCCCACCCACAAAAAAAGACGTTAAACTTTTTAATGCCAAGCCAAACTACTACTACGGTGGCCTTTGCGCATGTGTATGGCCTCTCCCGCCATATCTCCATGTGAGACTAATTTTAGCAGTATTTTTTTTTCCTGTCCTCCGAATATGTGTGCCCTGTTTCTTTTTGTTCGTTGCGGGTGTGCAGTCACTTTTCATTAATGGCGACAAGTGGATGATTTGAGAAGGATTTGGGTTGGATATTTTGAATTTGGTTCCATTTGACTAGTTCCAATCATTTTAGATTGAGGTTTACATTTAGAGTAGATTTTATATTATTTTTATTTGATATTATATAAAATTATTTTTATTTAATTTAAATGTTTAAATTTAAAAATAAACTAAAATTTATCGAATGCGTGAGGTTTTTTTTTTTTTTTTAATTTGAAGATTTAAGTTATGTGGTTAATATATTTATGGTATATTTTATAGTTTTTTTTTCAAATAATAAGTTTTAAAAGTATAAATTAATTGTTTTAATTTTTAATGATAAGTTTTTAAAAAATATTCTTATTTATCTTGTTGTTATTATTTTAATTTGGTTTTTAGTAATTTATTTGACTGAGTTGGTATTACTTGACTCCTTATACCAAATTCAACCAAACATTTTAATAATAGTATAGATTATTATTATTTTTAAGTAAGTTTTTTATAATATTAAATTTTTTAAATGTACTTGTATTTAATATCAATATTTGTTAGAATCAAAGAGTATTTAAAATTAATTATTTAAATAAAATCATTTTTATAAATAATATATGATATATTATCATATCTATATTTAAAATAATTGATTTGATGAACTTTAATATTAAACATGTAATATATTATCAATTTTAGGATTTTTATTATTTTGAGCTTCTATTTTTAGATTTCATGTTTTAACTTTCGTATTATATCAAATCAAGTTGTAGGGTTCAATTTTTTTTATCGAATTGTGATCTATTTGGAACCTCTAAAAATTGTTTCCTTTTGTTTAGGTTTCTAACTTAACATTTACTTTGCAATAAATTTTTTTCATAATATCAATTAATAAAGATTCCTAATTGTAATCCTCCCTTACAGAGTTTCTCCTCATGAAAAAAAAAAAAACCAAAAGTATTAAAAAAATTGAGAAAATTGAAAATTGATTCGAACCACAACGTTTGGTTCAATTTCAATTCAATTTTATTGAATTTAATTCAGTTTAGATAATATTAAATATATTTTGTTTGATTTTGGTTAAGGTAATATTTTTTACTAGGTGGGGATTGAAAATCATGAGAAATTAAGAAAAACTTCAAGGTATATAACATGCCACTTTCTTTAAGGTTTTATTTCAGTGTTATCGGTATCGTATAGATACTGGTTGTATCGATCGGTATGTACCAGTTTCAACATATAACGGTACCGGCGATGGGTTGTTTCATTTCAGTCTGTACCAGCCGTACCGATAGGTACCGGGCTATTTCGGTGATATCAGTTGAAAATAGTTGTACCGGCTAGTACATAATATAAGCTTGTAAGAAAAAGTTAAACCAACATTGATCTTAAATTTGATGAATATTATAAATAATTACTTGTAAATTTGATGAATATTAGACATAATTATTTGTAAATTTAACGATCATTAAAAAATTTCAGCCTTACTACTTAACTGATATTGATTTTCTTATATTTGATGAAGTTTTTTTTAGAACATTATATATAATTGATTAAATTTATTTAATCTCATTTATTTTATATTTGAAAATATTTTTCATATATATAAATTAAAATTATTCAAACTCCAATAAATCTGAAACGATATACCAAAATACACCAGTACTGGTATGTACCTACACTAGAACAAAAACGATACGTCTACCAGTACGGTACTGACTACCTTGTTTTATTCACTTTTAAATTAATTTAGTATACAAAAGAATTACTAGTGTATAAACGTAGAAGATACAATAAAATCCTATGATTAACTGTTTTGTATTGACAACATTAATCCATTATGCACTAATTACTGTATAGCAAAGCTGTTAAAGTTTTATATAAAATTTCTCATAGCTTTCTACAAAGATATTTTCTTTATGTCTTTCAAATGAGAGATGTCTTATTTAGAAAAAAAAAAGTATTATGATCCTCCTAGATTTGAAAAAAAATTCACACACCTCCATAGTTTGGATAATACCTTCTTTTCCATCTAAAGTTTTGACACAAAATATACATATCCCTTAAAATGTTATTTATAGGTTATTTTTAAATGAAAAAACAAATATGCCCTTTATCAATTACTTATTTTTGTTATTTTTTTACTAAAAATATTTTTTAATAATAAAATTATCTTTAATTATTATCAAGTTAAATTATAATAAAATTATATCTTCTCCCAGGTAGAAATGTTAAATGTTTTAAACTAATGTCAATATAGATTGATTTAATTGATCGAGCACTCGTTGGCAAGCTACAAGGTTCGAGTAGTGTCATGCTTTGACCTTGCATTTAGGTAACCTCCTCTCATCTAAAATTTTTTGTATAAAAAAAATTTGAGACTTATCTTTAATTCAATTATATAGGTTAACTTTAATATTAATGTATTATATTATTTTATTTAAAAACAAATCAATTTCCATTATTTTTAAAAGTAAAATTAATAGAACAAATATTAGTTTTTTAAATAGAATGCTATACAATTATATTTGAAGAGATAAAATGTATTTTTATTTTTTATTCTTTTTTTCCTTTTTTTCAGGTTTTAACCAATTTCATAATCACTAAATTTTTAAATAATAGTATTTAATTAATTGAAATAAAATATTTTAATAAATTCATTTTAAAATTTAATATATAATTGAATTAAAGATAAACTGAAATATTTAATATGCACCTGAATTAGAATATAATTTAATAATACTTTAATTTAACAATAATTAAAGAAAATTTTAAGACTTACTAAATTCTCATTATTTTGTAATTAAAAATTTTACTAAAAATTATGAAAAAAGTAAAAATAAATGATTAATAATTAACAAAGGATATATTTATCTTTTTATTTAAAATTAACCTCGAAATAATAGTTTAAGATGTTAGTGTGTTTTTTGCAATGTTTTGGGGGTAAGTGGGTATTTTTCAAACCTTAAGGGGCATATGTATTTTTTTATTAAACTTCAAGGTAAGTGTCTTTTATCTTTTTATTTATAACCAAATAAATGTTTTTTGATATGAGACGTAATTATCTAAATTAATGTTTATTTAATGGTTACACTACCTAGTAAACAACCAAAAGACATTATTTGTAGTAAATAATTGAAAGATACAATCTATAATTATTAAAAACATAATTATTTATACTATTTTAAAAATGTTCTAATTTGGTTTTCAACTCAAAAGTTAAAAAAATCATAATTATCTGAACTAAATTTTATTTTTATTTAATTTTTTAATTTTTTATAACATAAAAATAAATATTTTATTTTTTAATTTATAAAAAATCTTTAAAATACTATAAAATAATATTTTTAAATTAAAAAAATTATCAAATTGATAAAACCAGTGAAAGTCGGTCAAGTCACCTGATTTTAAAAGTCAAAATATTATAAATTAACCATTATTTTTTGACGACTTAACCACTTTTATGCAAAAGTTGAGCTAAGATAAGCGCAATGCAAAATGTCAAACACTAGGGGTTCAGTTTTGGGAACTGCCACTGGGGTTTGACGGTTTGCCTTGCCTTGCCTTCCTCTTTTGTCCTTTACTTGCTAACCTTAATGTTCTTAACTTTACATAAAAGTTATTGTGGACTAATTAATTATTTTGAATTCATTCGCATTTTTGTTGTCAAATGCGAGGGACGGTTCCATCCCTAGTATTCTCTAGTTATAGATTCTTTCGCCCCTTTCAAACCAAACCACTTAAGGCTAAGCTAATACGTTGAAAATCTAAAACAAACTCCCTTCATTCTTAGTTCTTTTCTCTAATGTAATATAATATAAAGAAGAAAAAAAAAAAGCTGGCTTAATTTCCCTATTGCCAATCACGATTTGTTTCTGTCAATGAATTAGACTTAACCCTAAACAAGGATACTGCTATGTACGGGCAACGATTCCATGTTCATTTTGCTTCACTCTTTAGGTTTTATTATTTTTTAATTTAGTTTTTATATTTTGTATTAACATGATTTGTACAACGATAATAAGAGCTTGATTACAAAGGCAAATTCTAATTTAGCTGTCAGCCAAGATTTGAAGGTTGGATCTACAACTTTGTGTCCACGTAATATACTCAAATATCTTCTTTTCTGGTAATAGTACTACTATTTTTTTAATTATTATCAATGATAAAAAAATTAAATCAGATTAATTGGTTCAATTGAAAATTAGTTACTGAGCCGGTTCGATACATATGGTAAAATCAAACTATTAACCTAAATACATATTTTTATTAATTATTAACTACATTTAATATTTAGTAAAATAAAAAAATTTAAATTGTCAAATCTAACCAGTTGAGCTAAAAAAAAAAATCTGAGTAGTTTAACCTTCAATTTGATTTTTTTAACTTTGATTATTATTGGCTACAAATGCTAGCTAGCTTTGTTGTTAAAATATGTTTTAGGAGCCACTGAGTGGATCGAGTAGTAATAAACTTCTCATTTTCATTTTCTTCTAAATATTAACAGCTTGTATTTTCTAAAAAGTGATTAATATATATATATATATATGTCATGGACAACTTAAAACAGAAGACATGCACTTTTATTAGCTTAGGGTAAATTATATG